>CAKAOI010049259.1:0-64206 GCA_916701655.1 Sebastiscus albofasciatus
CATTTAATTCCTGTTTAAGTTTTGAGCAATTTGTTGCTGCATTAAAAAGGTTTACACTTGAATTGTAATTCCTGATAATTATGAAGATTTTTTACCAAGTTGCTGGTGTACAATTTATTATTTTAATAATAAATAACAATTCAATAAATGTATACTGATGTATTTGTTACATTCTGTTTTACAAAGTTAGGAAAACAGTGTTTAAGTCAAGCCTGATGTCGCCTTACACATAAAAGAATGATCCCAGTCACTTCCACACAGTGAGGCATACAACTTATTAATTAAACACTGGTATCAGATCAGTACTCGTTATCGGCCGACTCCAAAAGCCCAGTTATCGGTAATGATCGGATCGGTGCATCCCTAGCTAAAATAATACAAACAGCCCATGTGTATCTCTTTGAACCATTGCTGTTTTATCATAATCTCAAGATGTGTGGGTAAAAACAAAAGTAAAGACATTGTCACGTGTTATCTGCTCCACAGGTGTTAGATGTAGCTGTAGTTTGGGAAATACTTCAATCTTATGCACCTTGTCCTCTCTCTCTCTCTCTCTCTCTCTTTCTTTCTCTCTCTCTCTCTCTCTCCCATACAGCTCCATGTAACCATCAGCAAGACGTTTGTGAAGGTGGTGTTAGATTGTTCTGTGGTCGGGGAGAAGTCAGTCAGTGCTGCCGGTAACATCACCACCGACGGAGTGGAGATCCTCGGGAGGATAGTTCAGTCCAGAGGCAGACGGGACAACTCTGCTCCAGTCAGTATGAATTCTTGTCTGCATCATTGTTACGTGATAAGATTGCATACCTGCATGTTCAGGGTTCCCACTGATAGGTGTCCTCCAGACAGGAAGTATAAGAAGGTTATCAGGGCAGTAGAATATGGCAGGTTCGGGGTAATCAAGACATCTTCTGGTTAGAGCAACATGGCAGAAGTTATTTCACAATCTGTTTTCACATATTCATTGAAATTAATACATGCCTTTAAATTTCCTCCAGCGGTAGGTCTGTATGGTTTATACCACAGTTAAAGGGAGAATTCAGCTTAAATCAAACCTGGCTGTTATAAGTGTCCCATGTGCATTGATTATAATGATCGGTCAGCAACCATGTGGCCTATATGATAGCAGCCATTAATATCCCAAAACATTTTAGTGAGTCACTCAGGACAAGTTTGTTTTATTTATTGCAAGTGGAAATGTACAAAGTGCTTTACATATACTTTGTTAGCTGTGCCCTACCCATTAAGTAACCCAAGCACTCAAAAACCTTTTGGCACCCGCAGGCAGGAGAGAAGGGGAGATATCCTGTGTTTCTGGGAATATTGTAAATTTATGCTTCCTAGCTGCTCCAAAGAAAATTATCAGCTGGAAAATGCTGCGTTAAGAAGTTTTAATGAAGGGAAATAAAGAAAAGATGACATTTTCTTCACTTAACACCAGATTGTCTTTCACTGGCTGGTAATGGTTGTTGATTCAAAAATATGTTGTGCCTGTCATGTTTGGAAAGGTCTTTGCAGAAAGTAATCTGTTAGAAAATGAAACCATAACGGTAGCTTTGCTTGACATCAGTTTATTCTATTTTACCGTCTGTACTTCAGTTGTCCAAAAGTGAAGTCTTTAATTGAATAACGACTTTGTTTTTTGCTGTGCCCGTTTATGAGAACCGCTGAGTCTGTGGATTTTCAGATTGATTTAGAGGATTACATAAGTGAGAGTACATCAGCATGAATAAATTAAATCATATAATGACAATCGGGACTTTTTTCATTATAACAGTTCAGTCAGCAATTCTATGAATCTGGGTCAAAACTCCAAACTGATCACAGTAAGGCTGTATCTTTTGGGTCTCAACGTTAGTAGTTTAAGACCAACTGTGGTGCTGTAATAGAAAGATGATAATCACCAGGATAAGACTGTTTCAAACTAGCCGCAGGGCAGGCCTTTACTCTCTAGGAATTAAAAATATTTGCCCTAAATTTCCATTTATTGTCATACATTTTTAGATATGACATTTGACAGAGATGAGGTGACAGAGTCCGCTGGCTGCATTTAAACTTGGAAATTCTGCACCTTTCTAAACTAAGGCCAACAGGGACTTATCTGTACTTAAGTGATGATGAAACTTTACTAAACCAGGTACATTGCAGTTTTTGCCCTTATTGCGAAAATAAAACACAATATTCCTACTAAGCTGTTTACATGGTTAATGAAAATTAATATTCCACATGCAGCCGTGCCTACTCCAATTAACGTGGCGGACTTGTTCGACCATGCAAACTCAGCCTCCCTCTTTCATTCAACCCCCTTCTTGAAAAGGTCGGCGTTGCGATATCTGCGCATATCCAAAAACCTGTTGATATCCAAGTCTTTCATAATGTTTAAAAGTAGGTGCGTTTCTCTTTCCGACCAGAAATGTGTGATTTCCTTTTGGGCATGCATCTCTGCAAAACTGTCAGCTAGTCTGGTTTGTGTACAACGCACAGAGCTGGCCGTAAACAGGCAAGAGGTTGTGTGTCACAAACTGCCGTAAAAACCCCAATTGAGAGGTACATTTTGAATGCGCTGTATACGTGTCCAAAGAATGCTCCTAAAACCAGAATAAAATCGGCATAACCCACGTCTTTATCGGAAAATGTTTCATTCAGAATAGGCCTAATTCAGAATATCCAAACGGAATATGCTGCTTACATGACCTGAATCAAATTCAGAATAGTAGTGGATTATTAGTGTGCATGTAAACATAGTCACTGTTTCCATATAGAAGCCTCCTCTTATAATTGTGTAACTGAAACAAACAGTTATCACCCAGTTTTCCACTAGTCGCCAGAATCTCATCAAGACTGCAATCATGTGTTCCTAGATAAAACAGTCTCACAGTCATTAAGTCTAAATGGGAGTTTTCCATAGTTTACATTGAGTCTGGGATGTATATGTGTATTACATTTGATATAGATCTGTGTTGAAGGTTCGGGTAATGAAACGGCGGGTTTCTGGATGGTTAGAAAATGTAGATGTAAGAAACTGCTCTGATGAAATGAATAAAAACTGTATATGTCAGTGGGCTATTTCTTCATGGGTGATGATAAACTTTGAATCAGACACAAGCCCATGACCTAATTTATAGCCCGTTCTATAGTTTAAGACTGGAGGAGCCTCCCAAACATTCATTTTGTTTGTTGAAGTTATCAGCCAGACTTCACGTATCTCCCAGGACTTTTCAGCTGCTCATTAGAGCAGCCAAGCTGTCTGTGTTCTTGTTTCTTATCGACACAGAAACACCACAAAACCACATCATTTAAAAATACCACGGTTAATATTCCATTTGTAATGCTGCCTCTGTTTTATTTCTGCATTTTGAAACGTGTTAACTGATAATATTGTAATTGCAGTATTAATGGAAATGGTTTGTCTGTGTGTAAGTGTACTAATGCATGTGTGTGTGTGTTTACAGTTCCAGCTCCAGATGTTTGACATCATCTGTAGTACATCCTGGGCCGGTAGAGATAAGTGCTGCGAGCTGCCAGCATTGGTAAGAAACTTAACACGTGCATATACTTTCTCTCTCTCATACACACACACACACACACACACATGCTCACACACTTTAATATGTCGTTTTACTGCCTCCCCTCTCTGAGTGTGCAGTAGTTTTAGGGCTTTGAATATTACAGCCTTAGATATTAGAGTGATAATTGTGGTTACAGTTATATGAAACCAGAATGATAAAGTCAGAATTAAAACCAAATTACTTGTAATCTGTATGAATGGCTGTTAGCACTGGCAAAGAACTAGTAGTGCCTGTGGTCAGGTACGTAATTTCATTAATGTGATCGAAATGCACCTAATGACCAATGTTGTCTGAGCGTGCCTGTAGAAGAGCACCAATTTTCAATTAACACCCCAGGCATAATGAATACCGACACAACATACAGATACACTGAGTCACCAGTTAATTAGGTACACCTCTGCAATCTGTTAAAATCCATCAGATCAATGTTTTTGAGACCCTTTTAGTGACAATCTAAGCGATCAGAAAAGTTTTGATTCAATTTTGTGGTAAGTGTTTGGCCAGTTATTGATGGTATTGATTTTTTTGTCCACCCCACATACATGAGGGTCCCAGTATATTAGAAACACCACCGGTATAACACAATCCCATAAATTCTGTATAATTGTAACTTTCATCTTGGTCTGTCAAAGTTAGCGTGATAACGCAAATTCGTTATAACGCCACTAATTTCTTTAACGCATTAACGCAAATTGCGATTTTTAGGTTGTAGTGGCTCATTTTCCAGATGCCATGATACCAGTTTCAGATACAGGAATCATATTAAATTAGAAAACCTAAGGAATCCATTGGTACCAACCATGTCATACCAGCTTTTTGCAAAGGAGGCTAAATAACACTCCAAACTTCCTGCCAAAATTTTGGCAAGGAAAAACTGACATGGCCATTTTCAAAGGGGTCCCTTGACCTCTGACCTCAAGATATGTGAATAAAAATGGGTTCTATGGGTACCCATGACAAGTCTCCCCTTTACAGACATGCCCACTTTATGATAATCACATGCAGTTTGGAGCAAGTCATAGTCAAGTCAGCACACTGACACACTGACAGCTGTTGTTGCCTGTTGGGCTGCAGTTTGCCATGTTATGATTTGAGCATATTATTTATGCTAAATGCAGTACCTGTGAGGGTTTCTGGATAATATCTGTCATTGTTTTGTGTTGTTAATTGATTTCCAATAATACATATATACATACATTTGCATAAAGAAAGCATGTTGGCCCACATAAGAGTATGAACTACTTGACAAATCTCCCTTCAAGGTACATTTTGAACAGATAAAACATGTGCGATTAATTTGGGATTAATCGCGATTAACTACGGACAATCATGCGATTAATCGCGATCAGATATTTGAATCAGTTGACAGCCCTACTTTCAACACGAGTGCAGTTTCTTAAAGTGTTGTTTTGTTGTTTTAAAATAGTTATTAGTAGTCAAGGGGACCAAGCAAACATTGATTTGTTTTGTACGGCCAGCTCAGACAGTGGGAGTCAAACACCTGATCCAGAGACCTGAACGATGAGCATGTCTTACCATCGTTATCTTGTTTGCTGGAAAGCTCTAGGTGTACGTAGGTGAAGTTTTAAATGATGCAGCTCATGTCTTGTCTGAATACAGATCAAGTGCACTGTACGACTGTACATTGTATTTATGTGTTTTTCAGAGAGTTGAGGAGCAGTGCCCCTCCATGCCTCATGCCTGTACCTGCTCCCAGGACAGCAAAGGACCTCCAGGACCTTCGGGACCCCCAGTAAGAGCTCACTCATTCATTCATTCGGTTATTTATTCTTTCAATCTTGTGCTCAATCCAGTATAATGACCATCTTTTTCAGTGTATTTTTCTGTCTTTCATCAGATGATCTGTGTGGAACTCTTTATAAATGTTTCCTTCCTTCTCTCTGCTTTTGTTTGTTCTGCTCTGTCTCTTTTATATACTGTTATTTATGTTACAAATATCTCAATGCATTCATTAACTGACTTTTATTTACTTCAGTTATTCACTGTCTCGACTCTCATTAAAAAGTTTGTATTTATTCCAGAAGTGTTTATACTCTCAGTTGTGACATGAAATCAATGTAATCCAGCTCAGTTCAAGGGGGATTTGGGGTAAGCTGGTCTGCGAATATAAAAAAGAAAACATAGAAACATAATTTATTCACACAATCCAAAAATACAAAATACGATAGTGTAAAGATTTATTTTATAAAGTTGAAAGACACAAAAGTTAATGGCAGTGACTAATCTACACCTGACCAACAGTGTCCTTCACCACAAAAAACACACTATATCAAAAAGGCCAAGTGCATTTATACACAACGTATTTATTATTCATACACAATTAGTCGCTTGGCTGAAGACTTATTAATGATTTTAATGAAACCTGTGAAATGTAGAATTACAAATCATGGGGCGTTTTCATTGTGGTGGCAGTATGTTAGAGAGAGAGAGAGGGGATAAGCTCGTGGAGAAGCTGTATTCCTCTCACGCAGTAGCAGGTAAAACCTGATAGAGGCTGAGAGATGAGAGCAAGTAAATGAGCTCATTTACAGCCTGAGACTTTTGTCTATATTCTCTCTTCTTTTTCTCTCTCTCTCTCTCTCTATCTCCCACTCTGCATTTTCCATTCCTCTCGCTCTCCTTTCCTCTGCCTCTATATCGTTTTCTCTCGTTTTCTCTCCCTTCTTTAGTTCTCTCTCTTTGTCTCTGTCTCTTGGGTAGCGAGGGCAGAAGAGGGGTGTGGATCAACACTAGTATAGTTTGAGAAAGTAATTATATGGTGATTCCATTTATCACAGCCGATTACAATCCCCGCAATTTTCATCCCTGTCCGACGAGCCAGAGCCACTTACTCTTCTGTAGGGTTACGTCCACAGGCCACGGCCTCCCTTCTTGTTTTCTACGTCTTTGTTTTTGTCTTTGTTCCTCATTAACATTTCAATGTTTCATCCAGAAAACATATATTACAGGCAAATGTCAGCTAAGCCATGAAAAATATGCCACCAAAACTTCCCTTTAGATGAGTTCAAGAACTACTGGTAGTTGAGCTTCATTTGAAGACATTGTCATTTTATCTTTTGACTTGTTCTCTGAAAAAAAAAAAAAAAACAATATTTAGGACTTTAAAAAATAGTAAAGGCTTGTTTTCTGTTGTTTTTTCATATCTCTCCGCTCTCTGTGGTGTGCATTGACTTCTGTCGACTCCATCTCTTTTCACCTTTTCTCTATTTCACTCTCTCTCCAAACCAGATCAATAGCAGTACTGTAAAGCTTTCAACTCTTCATTGTCTTTCTGTTTCTTCTTTTTCTCTGTTTTCTCTTTTACCTCCGCTTGATCAAAACGCCTGAGGCTCTTTTCTCTTTCTCTTTTTTTTATTATCACTATAAGCCTCTCTCTCTTTGCGCCTGTGTCTATCTTTCTGTCAGTGTCTGTTTCTCTTGCCGGCATTGAATGGCCTTCCTAAATCACAATTTAACTGCAGCATATGGGCGTTGATGAACGGCTTAATGGTGAAATCATAGCCACTTTTGTGCTAAAACTGCATGCTGTAGTCAGCAGGGTTTTGAGGAAGGATGAAGAAGGAGTGCCATTCCCCTTGTTAACACAATATAATGGTTGTTAACACATTAAATGTATTGCATCCCCTGTGGAAGACAGGCTTCCTACAAACAGCAAAACATTCACAATCCTAACAGACTGTGAAAACAGAGACTTCCAGTATAAACATTTGTTGTTGTGCTGCTGAGACTTTGCTCACTCTGATGAACTGAGGAGTGTGAAGAAAGCCAAATAAATATACTGGATCTATGGGGATACCTGGTGCAGTGTCTAAACACACAGAATGCTGCCATGAATAGACGACCGGAAGACAAATGAGCTGGAGAGCAAATAATTATTAAAAGGGATTGAGAACTATAGTAGTTGTCATCTGATCATATAGATTATTACCTTTGGTTCCTCTTCAGAAAGTCTATATATGTAGTGTATTTTGGCAATCTGAATAACAGCAAAATCAGAAGTCTGCTCAACATTTTGTATCACCATACCAAACACTGTTTTTCCTTCCTGAGAGTAATTTCTGTGTTTGTGTTCACTGTCAGACGCGTGTCTTTTCCTGTCACGCACAGCAGCAGACCTCTTCAGTTTTGCAAATCTTTGAGTCATGTTTGAAATAATATTGATTGCCCTAACTGAATTGCAATCTGTGCCGCCTGATTTGGCACAGACTCAGCTCAATACCGAACATCACTCAGCAATCAATCTGACATTAAGGAAAACAAGACTGGCGCTGCCTGCCATCTCCGTTTGTTAAGATTGAATTGTGCCCATGCTGTTCGAGATCCAAGCGTTGTTTAAAAAATGTAAATTTTCCTTTTGGCATCAAATTGCTCAGTTAAATGATAATAGCAGTTTTCTTTTTTTTCTATCACCATTAAAAGCCCATGCAAAATCCTAACACAATTATTAGTAATGCCGCTTTTGGAAGCTCATTCCAGTTACTCTGCAGGTTTCACGACCTCCAACAAGTAATGGGCTCACATTGTTTGCAAAAATCCATTTAAAAACAACCTGCAGAGACAAATTGCTGAATTGACGAACACAATCATTTTGAATAACACTGTGTTTTTCCTAACATGAATTTACAATTGCATAATTGTTGCATTTGAATCACAAGTACTGTAGTTCTACTCCTTGCTTAAAGTTTAATTTTGTCTCTTTGCTGCCAGAAGGATAATTTAAAGGATACGCTCCGCCTTTTAAAAGTCTACCTTATTTCAATTTTCACATACCATATGTAGTCCATAGAGTTGTTGGTTACTGTAGTCCTTCCTTCTCGCCATACTGGCCGTTAAGCGATCCATCCCCAGCACCACTCCACTGTAGATGGATGCTGATGGGGGATAAGCTAATAACTCCTGAATGGTAAAGCAAACTGTCAAACTTCGGTCAACAGTTTGGTGGGTTTTTACCACATCTGTGTGTCTCCTCTCATATTCCTCGCCCTTCTTGTAAACACCCCCTCCCCCTTCCCCCCCAGGCTAAATACTGTAGGAACTACCTAGTCACCGCCTCGTTCCCAGGGGAGGCCTATTTAAGCAAACACAGGAAGAGGATGTATCCCAAATGAGACGATCATTAGCAGATGTGTGTGTAGTTCGTCCCCCAGATAACCCTTCTGGCTATTGAGGTCAGCCCGAGGTTTACAGCTCCAGACTTACTTACAGATGCAGCGTGATAAATTGCAGAGCTCAGAGGGGCAGTTTACAGCACAGATCAGCATTGGCCTCTTCTCCGTCAAATTCATAATCCATTCATATTCACAAAGACCTGCACAGTTCCACTTTTATTAGATCTTTTAAAATGAACTCCAATTTCCATGTTGGAAAGGGAGACTGAGGGATACATATTTTTGCAGAAGCGTGTTTCTTAGCCACTACTCTCTTTCTAGGTGCAAACACTGACTATGTGCTGTTTTTAACAGTGTGTGTTTTTGGCTTGTGTTTCAGGGCGGTCCAGGCATAAGGGGAGCCAGAGGAGACCGAGGAGAGCCAGGAGTGACGGTTAGTAAAATGCACTTCATTTCATAGATCATTTCTTCTTCTGCAAAAACTTTCAGCACATAATTAGTGTCTATCACATGTTCCCAACTGGGGAAGACAAAGCACCCCAACTGTAACGGGCCAGTAAGGCTGGATTTCTCCAACTGGCTGGACATCGGAGAGCCTCAAGATTAGTATGTCAAAAATATCAAAGTATCGATATGCGGGTACTCAGCAGCGCTTTCTGCTCTTTCTTCTCTCCGACAGCGAGTTGACACACACACACCGCTATTTATCTTTTAAAAAAAATCTAAAATTCTATGCCCTTAATGTTGTGTTGTTTTCCCTGTGGTATTGAAAACGGTATAGAATATCGATATTTTTCAAGGTTTTGTATCGAAGTTAGAAATTTCAGTATCGTGACAACACTACTACATGATTTCACATTTTAAACTTCAATCAGATTTAACACATCGTGAGGCAAAAGAGGCCGGGTCACTTTGCAACGGGAAGCG
This sequence comes from Sebastiscus albofasciatus, assembly GCA_916701655.1. Taxonomy (NCBI): domain Eukaryota; kingdom Metazoa; phylum Chordata; class Actinopteri; order Perciformes; family Sebastidae; genus Sebastiscus; species Sebastiscus albofasciatus. Next base: position 9,623 of record CAKAOI010049259.1, read on the forward strand.
AATACATTGAAAGTAATCCCTTAAGACTGGCCATGAGTCTCCTTTATTATACATTTCACTCCTAATATGATCATGCTGGTCCAAACCTCCAGGGACAAAACAGCCTCCATCCCGATTAGACGATAAAAGAGAAGAAGTTAGTGGTGAGTAAGTAACGCCCCATCTTACGAACAAAGAGCCTTTTCAACAGCAGCCCACTCCATCCTACAGACTGGATGTGAAGCACCCTTGGGCTGAAAGAGGTGGTAATTTTGGAAAAACCTATATCAGTTTTCCAGGCTACCTCATCTTCCTTTCGGCCTCAGACTTGAGGCAGTCTCTTATCGTCACTGTTACTATCCTGTCCTTAATAGACACAGTTCCAGCAAATCCTGTCCTGACTGTTTTACTGTAAAATTTGCATCTGCTACAGTTTTGCTCTGGCAATCTGTTCCAAACTCTTACAAACCATCCAGCTGTGCCAGTCAGTACAAGGCCTGATTCTGTTGGAAATGTCTCAATACCGATAGCCAACATTCCCATGTTTGTAGTTTAATCTTAGATTACAGAAAATATGTTTCGAAGCCTTTCTTCTTTGAAAGAAACAGCAGGGGTCCTGCCATTACCGCTCAGACACGCAGGGCTGTCAATCAATAAAATAATCTTGTTTATCTCAACCATATGTCCCACTTCGACTTTGTTGAGTGACAGTGTATTGAGTGCAGTACATGAAGTGGCCCACCCAGAACCTAAATCTTAGCACATCTCAAGACTGAAACAAAGACCAGAGCAAACTCATGCGAGGCTTTTTCAATACAGACCATATGTGCTTTATTTGATGGTGTAATTGTGTTAGTTTTGGAGTGAGATTCATTTTTCTGTGCTGGCACACACACACACTCTACAGTACATACACGTATATATTCATACATGCCTGCCAGATCACACTTGTCTTAGCTCAGCAGCATTTGTACCTCTGCAGCTACAGCCAAGTTTACTTGAATAGCTGGATTATTCTGATGTATGAGACCGGCTCCTCTGTGAATTCATCCTTACTCATTCTCACTAATCCATTTGGGTACATTACTTGTTACAGTACAAGCACTGATAAATGGGAAAATAATGTGCAGTTATTAAAATAAACCTTTCAGTAATTTAATTTCAGTCATCTGTAAATCGATTCATCTCTTCAAGCAGTTCAGCGCCATATTTTAGTGATATTTATCAATTGGTTAAACATGACATAACACATTTAAGTCCTCTGTTTATTTCCCCCTACACTTCATTCATTCATGTCTGATCCAACATTTCTTTTGATTGTTTGCATGGATAAGAAAGACATGAAACCAGTAACTGTATGGTTGAGCAGTAAAACAATAAATACAGCCAGAGGGAAGATTACTTTGGCTGCTGCTGTTGCTGAGCCAACAGGCTACAAATGCTCCGAATCAGTGGCGGTTTGCAGGAATGCCCCTTCTCTGACTCCCACCGCAGGAACCCTTCCTGCAGCTCATACACATGGATCAAATAAGCCGCCACACTGGCACAACCTGATTGTAGATGGATGGATGGATGAGTGTCTAAATCTATTTCCTGTAGTAGATCTAATCATGGAAGCAGCTAATGGTAGCTGAAGCCCCCAAGGCTTGTAGCGATGATGTTGACTAGAGTTTGTATAGCTTTGACTTGATGGACTTTTGTATGTGTTGAGTAAATCCAGCATTTCGAGGAAATGGGCACACATCCATTACCTCAGTGGATATAAGCGTAACATGTAAGGGGTAATGTGCAGCAAGCCGGTCATTGTTGTGAATTAAATCCCTGACAAGGCTGTGGACCCCGACGTGAAGCCACTTCCTTAAGAGATCAATAATTTGACACAGAAATGGTCCGACATCAGAACTGCGTCCATAGCAACGGTCTGTTATACATGGCAGCTTTCTGCTATAAAGAAATAACAGACTGTAGAACGCCGTGATAGACTAATCAGAATCGAGTACTCAACAAAGCCGTGTTATAATGTCATATAATAAACAGTTGAACTTTGGTTGCACATTGCAGAAGGATTAAGGATTTGTTCAGTGGTGCGTTTCATAATTATGTGACAAAAGTTACAACAACAGAAGTGGTATCCTCACTAAAAGATCCACTGTGCTCACTAAACCTTCTCACAGTAAGATCCATTTAGTAACTGTAATGGAGTTTTTTTTTATCACAATGCATGATCTTCATTTGGAGGGGAGTTTGCTTTGTGATCATTGGAAGTAGAGCTGCAACAATTAATAGATTAGATTATTAGATTTTTGATAAATGATTAACTGGTTTGAGTATTTTTTTAAGAATAAAAAGTCCAAATCGTCTAATTCCAGCTTTTTAATGGGGATATTTTCTGGTTTCTTTACTCCTCTATGATGGTAATTGAATATCTTGTGAGTTGTGGCCAGAACAAGAAATTTAAGGACGTCATCTTTGGCTTTGGAAAAGACTGATCGATATTTTTCACCATTTTCTGACATTTTAAAAATCAAACAAGTAATTGATTAATCAAGAAAATAAAAAAAAGTTAATTGACAATAAAAATAACCGTTAGTTGCAGCCCTAATTGGAAGATGTTCACAATTCTCGTCCATGTTGCTTAAAATTGAGTTCAAATATGACCTTTGAAACACTGAAATCTATGGTGTTGTTTTTACAGGGACCTCAGGGGCTAGTGGGAGAGATTGGCTCTTCTGGACCATCAGGGCCGCCTGGTCCTCAGGGACCCAGTGGTCTCTCTATTCAGGGGCCCCCGGTAAGACTTTGTGTGTGTTTGTGTGTGTGTGTGCATGCTGAAAGGCAGTATAATGTCATATATTCAAGTATGCAACGCCACATCTTGTAAATTTCCAATTCCATTTTACTTCAACATTAAGATACTGTAAGCATAATTTAGCTTCCTCTCAAAACAAACAACCGTGGCTCTAATATTAAGATGGAATGTGTTAAAGTATAATATGACAAATGAAAATGCCGCAAGAAATAAAGCTGGAACAAGAAAATTTCTGTTGTTGCCAAGCATCAGTGCTGCATTAAATAACGATGGAAACACAGTCACAAAAAGTCTGCTATTTGCAATTTCTCCAGTGAGGTCACAAAATGTGTGACACAGACGTAGTATTGAGCCGTCAACCACCTGCCACTATAAACTGACAAATGTTGACGTATGCCTCAAACAGACTTCCAGACACTTGAAGGATCTTGTCCAAAGCACGCTGAAGCTGTTCCGGGGGACTTGTGGTGGCCCGGCGTCTTATTAAGATAACTGATGTTTGGTTTTTCCAGTCCTTTGGTAGCTATCGATGTGACCACTGGTCCAGCTGAGATGTAATGACTTTGTTTGTTTTACAGGGTGCTGCTGGGGAGAAGGGAGAGAGAGGAGAGATCGGTCCAGCCGGACAAATGGTAAGACAACATTTCCCATAAGAAATGACATTATAGTGAGATACAGAGGTGAAGTGCGTGTTGGGGCTTGTTGATATGATTCCCAACATCACAAAGTAGAACCCAGAGGGCAACTCTTTTCCAATTTCTCCCTCTGTTTTTGTCTTGACTAAAGGAGCTAAATAGTATTGGGTTATTACAAACCAGCCGTGTGTGGGTGTGTGTGACTATGTTTATAAATTGTTCTCCTCTGTGTGTATATGTGTGGAGAATACAAATGAGTCCTATATCCATTATCACTGAGGAGCCATGGCCCTGCAGGCTCTCAGAAATGAGACTTGTTGCCCTATAAAGGCACATTTCTGTAACTTGAATCCATTTTTCATTATTTTTGTTGTTTTAACATTTTACTCTCTTCTCCAATGCCTTATATTAGACCATCTGTCAACTCTTTGTAAGAGTGGTTATCTCTGTAAATGTTTTAGCCGAATACCTGCTGCTGCTGCAAATACTTTTTTCCATGTGGACTAATTTTTGAGGTTAACAAGCAACTCTTATTATCCAGGCCAAATAGCAAGGATTAAATCTGCTCCGGCTAGCTGGGCTTCTGGATATTTTACTTGTTTATGAATAGTGGATATGTCTTGGTGCCGTAGAATGACAAATTCATTAATTTATTCATTTGCACTGCCCTAAAGGCAAAGAGCAGTATCTACAGAAGCAGTAAGGTTAAGAATAAAGGTTTTAAAATTTTCAGTATGACCGACAGAAATCTCGCAATGCCTTACTTATTATTTTACTCTTACAGCACAATACCTAAAAAATGCAAACAATTGTACTTTGATGTATTTTTCAGCTAAAGCAAGAAGAAATTGCAGAATCTATAAACTAAATACGGCTTTCATTGTGAAAATACACTTTACTGTCCGTAATTCACATGGGATTAAATGTACCTCTGTTTTGCTATGAGTCTGTCTGCCCTTCTACTATCAATAGCTATATTAAAATGTATATATTAAATTGATATGCAATTTACGTAATGCTTTAAAAGTAGCTTTACCAAATAACATGAAAAGCTGAGATGGCAGTTATTGATACTCTATTAAGCTAGTTACGTTAGCTTTATCAGGAGTTTAGCTGGGGGAGGAGGTTTAGCTACTGCCTCATATAAAATAACAAACTGAATTGCCAAGATGCCGCTTCATCAACATGGATATTATTTAATTACAGATAACAGCTAGGGGAAAAATGTGTTAATAAAAGCTGTCTGTCTCTGAGTGCACTAAATGCAACAGAGGCTGTTTTACAGGGAACTTCTACGTTTTTATGGCATAATATTTTTTAATATGGTAAAACAGATGCCAAAAAGTCATAGGCTATTCAAAACTAAATATGTAGTTACTGCAATTTGTTTTTTTTATTGCTATTTTATAATTGTATGCATTGCAGTTTTAATATAAAACTATATATATATATATCTACTACACTTTTGGTTATTCTTGTTTTCTTAAAAGTAGTAGTAGGGTCGTAAAAGTAGTAGTAGGGCCATGTTTACATTCATCTTAATCAAAACTTAATTACATGCAGTTAAAATACTTACAGTACAATGTCTGTATTAATAATACTTAACAACAGTTTAGATTTGTTGTATAGTTTTGTGAAAGAGTAAGAGATCAGGACAGTTGGAGGGAGGTTCAAGTAACACTGTCTATGTGTGTGTGGGTGTGTGTGAGTGACTGTTTTGTTGCTGAGACACACACACATGCACGTCGTCTCATACACAGCGCGGCCTAATGGAATCATTGAGATGTGAATAATCATTACCAGCGTCTCCATTATTGGGCAGTGAACCAATCAGAGGTAATACTGAATTAATTTAATGGAGTTCTACTGGGAGCCCTGAAACATGAGCAAGGACAGAGTCAATGTTCTCCTAACTCTGTACCAGGAAATACTTTTATTTTTCAAGGAAGATTGTGCCTTTTTTTAGTACATTCCTGTAAAATTCTCTTTCTGTTGTGTGTTGATGTTACAAACTGTCGCTTTGTTCTGCCTCATACTTCCAGGGCTGCTGCACGCCCTCACAGCTGTTAGATGCTCTGCTTCATTACACCTCTGCTCAGGTTGAAGTTGTGTAGAGCTGTTCTGGGAATTACGTAAGGTCACCAAACTCAGCGCACCAATAATACCTTAACAGGTGCAACAAGAGGGTCAACCAAGCCCACACACACATATATACACACACTCACACACACACACAGTCCTGAGAAGTGATCTAATGAGGCTAATTACCACCTGTGAGGGTGTACCATGGGTGCGTTGAGCCTTTCAGTTGATCCAGATGTTTGAATCTGTGCTATTTTATTCCTTCTAGACTGGTGAGTTAAATATTATATGCATGAGGTATCATAATAAAATGTAATGATGTTAAAAAGATACAGCAGTTCACGAGGAATGATAACACACAGCACAAATCAGTATACTGTGATTTGGCCTTCTCAGGCAACAATTTTTGTCAGTGTCCATTATAGTGATATATAATAATATGCTGGCATAATAGGGGATATATCTCGCAATATATCTCATAAGGCAGTCCTTCACTTTTAACAGCACTAGTGGAATAAGCATTGGCTTATTATGTTGCAGAGTGCTCCCTGCCAGATCATTTTCTTAATTCTTCTCAATCAATTTTACTGTCTTGGCTTATTACCTCATTATCACCACATTTTAACATCAAAATGTCCTTTAGAGCTTAAATCACATGTATAAAAACAGATATTGTGCCCACTCTGTTTCCACCAAGCTCAGTACTTTCTGTCACAAGACATTTGTTTTGCTGAATTCAAGCGATTTCTTCGAATTGTTTGAAAGTGGAGAATCCCTAAAAGCTATTTCAGCTCCATCACACTCAGACACACGGAGTCTACGTAGATCCTGATGCAGCACTATCTGGTGCAGGTCTGTCCTTACAAATACTTTTGCGTTTATGAAGCTTATGAACTGGAAAGATATAACAAATAAATCCGTTATAGTCCTCCTAGGTGAGATGGATCTTCTTCTTCTTTTACACAGACAGTATTTATCTAGGTGCATCAGTTAGCGTCGTCCACGGCTGTTATTGTCTGAGGACCAGAACAAATTCAATAAGATTGTTGGTTCTGTTATGGCTCTGAGCCCAGATTCACTGGAGGATGTCACAGAGCAGAGGTGCTAACTAGTCTGACTTAGAGCTCAAGGTTTGTCTGTAATAGATTTTTGGGAAAAATATAATGATTATAAATGATTTAACATGTGCTCATGTGGTTGGCAGCGTTCGTGTCAGTGGTTTGCACCTAAACTTATAGTTAGAGGGTCCTGATCTTCTCGTTTCCTGTTTTGAGTCTTTACACGCCCTGATGGATGAACTGACAACCTGTTATTTTCTCCGCCTTCTACCCACTGCATCCTGGGATAAGCTGCTACAGCACTGATCTGTATAGGGATAACACATTTCAGAGAACGAGTGAATAAACTCATTTTAAATTCATTACAACCAGATTTAGCTGCAGTCGAGCTCTCCGTGTGGAGCTGACAGTGCAAAAGTTTTGATTTTGAGAGACAGCTCCTACAGGGAGCGCTATTATTTTTTTTCCACACCAGAGCACAACTTGTTACAGTCGCTGCTTCCATCTGCCGATCACAGATCATGTCAGGCTGATAGATCGATCTGCCTTCAGAGCACACTGCACTATGATGGGCTGGCATAGGCGCAGTTTGAACTTTAAGGTTGGGGGTTCGAGAGGGAATGTGATGTATACAATGCAGAAAGGTCTAATGTATTGGTATGCGTGTAGCCTGCATATTACACCCATCAAACAGAGTGCGAAGCGGGCAAGCGTCAGTGACAAAATCAGTTTAATTGCATTGTTATTACTTCCTTCCAAGGCCAAAGGTTATGTTGAGCTGCAGGCCGTCCACGGTGAAAAAAGAAAAAAGCTATAGATGACGCCAGACACCCTGTATTATATTTTTTTTCCTGTCGCTCGCTTTGAAAGCGCCACAACAGACGAGGAACGGCTGATTCATGAAGGGGAAGCGAGGAGTTATCTATACGATACCTCCTCATTTCACTACAAACACCTAAATAAATAAATAAGGTGACAGCTGGCTGGAGGGAGATCACAAGGAGATCACATGAAAGTTTACATAGGCTACTGTTTCAGTAAATATCGCAGTATAAAACCTGTGTTTTCTGTTTAAAAAAACACAAACGTCGGAAGAAAGCGAGTACTACTCACCCATGTTTTAAGTGGTTACGTCTGTAGTCTAATCTTGACCGCACAGCTGATAGGTACGTGGTTTGTTTACATGGCATAACAGAAAGTGCATATTTAACGGTGTGTGGACAGAGAGTGTCTGATGTTATTAGACTATAAGTAAATAAAAAGACCACAAATCTATCTTCTTATCTTATTGGTTTTTTATTATGTCGATAAGAAGACACAATAAGGTCGATATCATTCATCATTACAATAAATTATTAGTTCTGCGTTATTATAACAAATATAGATGCATTTCTAAGGGGTTTAGTGAGCCCCCTGAACTAACGCAAATTGCGCCTGTGTGAGCTGGTCACTTTGTAATGGTTTCCTTTAATAACCCCCCACTTTCATACTGTACATTGTGGTCATCCTCTGCAGGGTATCTTTATTAATGTTTAACTCAGAGTACATGTGGTGGCTAAGTAGTAATTCTGATTAATTACTTAAATTACTCAGAAAGTTTGTGTCAACAGGGTCTTAATTATAAGACTACATTTTACAAAGCTAAATAACATTGCCTGTATTAGACAGGTGTTTGTTTTAGCGCTGATGCAGATAAACAAACTGGTTTTGGCAGCTGTACAGACTGTGTTGTTATGCTGATGCTGATAATAATGTGCCTGGTGATTATAGTTTGTTCTCTCTAGATTTTGAGTCCATTTGTATTTACTAATCTGTAGTCTGGCTCATGAAATGGCTTGAATCAGATTCTTTTGTTGAGTTCTGTGAGTTGATTAGACTAGAATTCAGTCGCTGATTAGAAGCCGCACTCAACAGTGTTTGTGAATTCCTACCACACCTGTTACATTGCCACAGTTTTACTAAGAAAGCAATAACTATTTCCATAAGGAGAGAACAACTAGTGTCTGAACCAGCTCACCGAGAGCTGCAATACTTCCTGATGCAGCACTATCTAGCCCTCTCTCCGCCTGCATAGTCCTATTAATAAAAGCTGGCAGTGCTGCCCCGTGCCGCACTATGTTACCGAGTAATAATGTGTTTTGTCAGAGAGAGGAATATGAATGGGTGTGTGTGTGTGGCTCAGTGGGGGAATTGTAGCTTCCAGGGCCCTGTTGTAATATACGAGGGACCACAGAGAATATCACAACTCTAAAACATCAATTACCTCTCTCGCTTTCTCTTTCCCTTTTCCCGTTTCTCTCTCTCTCCTTTTCTCTCCGTCTCCCGCTGCAGTAAATACAATGTAACCTTGTCATCAGCGTCCCCTCCACCTCTGTTTCAATTTGACAGTGAAAAATGCAGCTGAAATGAATAGCAAAGAGTGTGTGTTTGTTCATCTCTCTCATCTCACCTCATCTCACTCACTTTTTCAGTTTATCAGTTTATTAGTGTGTGTGTGTGTGTGTGTGTGTTTGTTTGTGTGTGTTTGTGTGTGTGTGTGCATGGGTGTGTTTTCATGTAAACATTTCTGTTTTTTGTTCGAAGAATATAGATTGTTTGTGTGTGTGCCAATAATTTATACATGGTCTCCTTCTAGATCTTAGCCCCCCATCTTACGTCGCTTAGTCTGTTGGACACTAACAAAAAGTGTGTGTGTGTGTGTGTGTGTGTGTGTGTGTGTGTGTGTGTTGTTCTGCGGCAAAGCAGTCCCAAGGTTAATGTGTTGAATCAGAAACACTTGCGGACTTGTATTCTGATCATTCAATTCTTTGGCCTTGTTTCTCACATTATTCTCGAGTCCTGCCCGAGAGGCTCAGATAGGTGTGTGTGTGTGTGTGTGTGTATGTGTATGTGTGTTAACGTGTGTTTGTGTACTTTTATCCTGGCATGGCAATTACACAGCAAAAAACTAATTTAACCTGCTCATGTAGCATTTGTAAGCAGTGCATAAACACTTAATTCTAAATGTTTACTTTGCATTCATCAGTCTTTATGAGTTATTGATAACATAATGTATCTGCGATTATTAATAATATATAATTGCTCACATTAACAAATCCTGCAATGTTTATTATAATATATTATTTAGCATAAATAAGCATTTATCAACTGCTAATAATAAATACTAATAATTAGGGCTGACCCGAATGCTTCGAAGCTTAGACCATTGCTACAGTAATCGACCTCCAAATCAGTATTCCAATGCTTTGTTGTTTTTTTTCTTTGTTGTTTATATATATATATATGAGCCCAAAAAGCCCCCCAAAAAATTGTTTTCTCAACAGCCCTAGTAGTAATAATAGTTCATATTAATTATTCACTATCTATTTATACACAAGTTCTTGATGATTCATAGGAGGAGTTATAGTTGCTGACAAGTACATTAATAAACACTTAAAAATGCCCTTACCTCTGCCTATAACTACATAATAGTGTGGTATACTGTAAATATTTATTAATTATTTGTATACTGCTTATAAGTGCTTAGTAAAGGGGTTAACATATTGTTACCCAAAAACCTTCTTATCCTTTTTGTCAAGTAATTTTGGTGTGTAATTAAAGTTTTTATTTTCTTAAAATAAGTGAAAACAATCGGTCATTGCAGTGAGAATATTTCAACCAGTTTCCAGTGCAAATGAACTTATTTCATGTAGTTTCTAAATCAAGTTTAATTTTTCATGAATTTTATGATTTTTCATTTTGTTTACAGATGCAGATTTCTATAATTCTTTAAACAAGTTTTTCCATTGACATCCCTGCTCCTTGTGTGTGTGTGTGTGCATGTTAAAGTTTGTAGATATACGTGGGAAAGCGGCGGGTGAGACATTATTGCAAGATGTCTTGGGAGAATGCACATCAGCCAACATCTAAACAACGGCACATCATTAATCATAAGAGGCCTGTCCGCTGTGACCCTGGCCTGTAATTTGTAGGACCTTTTACAGTGTTAACTGTCCTGTTTTATGAGCTCTCCTCTACTAATAGTGAAGTGCAGAGATAAATCACCTCAACACTTAATCCATGACTGTATTTTGGAATCGGCTGTGTGCATTGACCTGCAGAGAGGTGGCTGAAGGGGAAATGGGGCAGGAGATGGAGCAGCAGGGTGGCCTGATGATATAGAGACCGTCCTGTAGCCTGAGGGGTCAGATGCTGCTTCTTCCCACAAATCAAAATGATGTGCTGTCAAAACATCGCTGAGAAAGACTGCAAAGCCTCATCTTTTTTTGACCTTTGGTCGTGTATATGCAATTAAAGACATTCCTTATTATACTGTGTGGAATTTGGTAGATGAAATGCCTTAATAACCTGGTATAAACTGTAACAGAGTAAAGCCGTTTCTCACCAGTGCGATGCGGAAATGCGGTGCAGGAATGCAGAATATCCGCATGCAAATTTTCCACATCGATAACTACTACATATGTACACTGGGTCCGCTGCGAATTACTGTTCCATTACATTTTCGCAATGAGTTTCCTCCTGCTGTGTCCACTCCACACAACAAAAACCTGTCCAGAACGTCTGAGGGGCTAACGTTAACTACACAATACATAAACTATTCCGTCCCCAAATGTGATGCTAACGTTAGCTGTTGTGGTTAGCCCTGTTCCGTGACCAACATATAACATAGCAAGTGCATATCTGCTACATTACCGTCTTCATCGTATCCCAGCTGTTGGGCGATCTCAAGCCATTTATTGTCCTTTATTTGGTTGTTGAGGGAGTCGTTGTCGTACATTATTGGGTGTTGAGAAGGGGGCGGCCCATTGTTATTCCGAAACACCAATAGTCTGAAAAATTTCCCTTGACCGAAAAAAGCCCATTTGTCCGACAGTCTGAAAACAACCCGAAAACAAACTCCCTTTGTTCCAAGGCCCGGAAAATACACACTCTCCGTACAACAAATACAAGCACATGGCTAATTATTATACAGAATGATGGCGATCCGTTGGAACAACCGATTTCATTCATCAAACACATCTATCCATATTTTTTCCCTTGCACGAATGTTACGCAAGGGTGTGCAAGCATTCATAACAACCCACAAAATCAGTTCTTATAAATATCTGTGAAAATTTTTTGAAAAATATCTGTGCTTGGTGTGTAACGGCTGTTAGAATGAAAAAGTGAGATAAATTCACAAGTCAGAAAACCTGATCTAAAAGAAAGCAAGATTTAATTTCAATTGCTATCGCTTTGCTTCCCATTAGCAGTATAAATGCTACTTTCCTTAGTTGTATATCTTCACTAAATGTCCAGTGATGTGCTATGTTGTATGTGAACCACAGTCAGTGTCGTGATAATGATTCAAACCTGCTTGTCTGTGTTTTGTTTAGGGCGTTCCTGGAAGCTTGGGCTCCCCTGGTAGAGACGGTCCACCAGGACCAAGGGTAAGATAATACACTGACATTACCTCTATTAGTTACTGTTACACAGTGTGGTTCTCTTGGATATGCAGTATAGTGTAGTGATGTTGTGATACATGTCACTATTCTACTGCAGTAAGACGCATAGTATATTTAGATGGAGATATCACATCCCTATCTACACATGCTATATGACTTATATTGTCTACATATCATATTTTTATTCAGGTTTGAGTTTAATGGGGTATAAAAACACAATGTGTGGCAGTTGTTTTGGTGTAAATGAAAAAAAAAGTCATAAGATAAATGGTGTATATACAGTATATATATATATATATTTGATGATGAAAGCACATCCTTCTGCTGACACCATCATAACTAGTTGAAGAGGGTGCTCTAAGATATGAAAAAAGGCCATTTGGATATGGTTTTGAGAAAAAGGCATGTAGACATAGCAACACACAACAGCATAGAGATTAAAAAAAATCTTTCTATCCTTTGGAAAATGAATCGAGCAATCATTCACGTCTCTTGTGAAAATATTTGCGGTACGGTGGTAATTTTCCAGCGGTGTACAGTATCTAAATGTTCAGTGTCTCTTCATAAAACCATACAAGTCTTCCCCCAGTGGTAGAAAACAGTACAGTACCAACATAGTAACTGTAGTGGACCTAGTAATCAGGCCTTACAGTACCCAACTGGGCTGTAAATACCAAAACAGCAACGCAGCCAGAGCGTAATGTGTCGGCAAGCAGAAAGAAGAGGTTTTATCCAAATACGTAATATGATAACAGAAGAGTTTTGTCCTGGCCCGGCCCCTGGCGAGACGAAAGTCTCTACACATAATCCATCTGCTGTCTCTTTGTTGGCTGACAGCGGTCCAGACGCTCATCCCCTCAGTGGTAGTATTCAGAACATAGTTTTCAGGCTTGTCATGTGGTTTCCTTCAGGACAATTGTGTAACTGGGGTTTCTTCTCACGACCCCAGATAGGTTTGGAGTTTTTGAAAGTTTCAGCAAGACAAGCATTAAAGGTCCAGTGCCTAGGATTTAGGGAGATATATTAGGAGAAATGCAATAAAATATTCATAACCATGTTTTCATTAGTGTATAATCCCCTGAAACTAATTGTTGTGTTTTCATTAGCTTAGAATGAGCCCTTCATATCTACAGAGGGAGCGGGTCCTCTTCCACGGAGTCCGTCATGTTTCTACAATAGCACAGCACGGACAAACCAAACAGGCTCTAAAGAGAGCCTTTCACGTTTTTACGTTACCTGAAGGCCAACGTAGTTCTCATACACTCTTGTGAAACTTTGGTAAAGTGAGCCAGCAAGTGCAAAACCATGATAAAAAAGTAGGCGAGACGAAGGTCCTGAAGGTTGGTTGCAATCTGCAACCGCACCACTAGATGCCACTTAATCCTACATACTGCACCTTTAACTCACAAACTGTTGTGTTTTGATTAAAGGTGCCAATAACAACCATAACATTGTAAAATGACATCTGTGCTAAATCTTTAATCTGCTTTCTAGTAGGGACTTTGTTTTCTACTATTGTTTGAAGCAGCTGTGTGCTAGAGATTTCTGAAGATTTGATTACTTGGGCAACTGACTATATAGCCTGTAGATACAGTGAGCAAGGTTTCTACAAACAAATATATTAAAATGAAAGAGTGTGTGTCTCCACACACCAGTCGTTATCTTCCATTGCAAAAAATATGTATGCATTAAGCGGCAATAACCTGAATGCTGAAATTAATCCAATAACCACGTTAAGATATAGTTCCTCTTATGGATACTAGAGATCTTTAAAGATCACTGCATTAGATTGACTTGGAAAACTCTCAGATCTGATCTACAATCATTCAAATCAAACCAAGTGGTTCGTTAAACTCTTTTCAAGCTACAACTTATAGTGATTTGAAGGATAGAATATTGGTCTAGAATATTATTGAATAAATATTCACAGCTTGATTCTTTTATGACACCATTAACAATGCCCTGTTCAGCAGTTTACTGAATCCAGTCCTCCTCAAATTTTAGTGTGTGGTGATGTGACGTTAACACAGCCACACTCACAAAATACAGTACATGTTTACTAATGTAATTATTCATCTCAAAATCATGTGAAATTGCTAATCGGGGAGCAATTTCAGCTGTTATATATTTGGAAAGCTACCCCCTTTGCAGCATTGATTATGACAGGCCTCCCACATCCATATTTCATCAAGATGCTTCAGATCTATTGTGTATTATATATTTGTGATTGTTGGAGAGAGTACTAGAAAAGAATTACACCATGGGTGTGTTCGTAGAATCACAAAGAGCCAATTATAATTTAGTTTCCATGCACGACAGGAAACATCTAAAATCAGTATTTTTATTGTTGCAGAATAACTGCAGCGTCACACTCTGATGTTTCCAGCAGCATGCTCAGGCTGAATTTCCTCTAAATGTTTTTTTCAGTGGATGCATTGAAAGCAGCAGGGAAGGGGACGCAGTGAATGCTGATACGAATCAATTCACAAGAGGTCATCAATGCAACAGCAATTTCTGTTATCACTACTCTTTTGACAGCGATATAGAAACTAGAATGTAGCCAACTGAAGAGTAATTATAAACAAGAAGCAGCTTTTGAAAATGAATTCATTCACAATGTATGTGCGACTTTTTGGGGGTTGCAGCATAGTGGGGGGGGTTATCCTAGCCACTAGTCCGTAACATCCAATGTGTACAAAGCAGAACGGGGAAATCAGATAGCCCTTTGTTGACTCACAGTAAAACTTGCCAGCATCGCACTAGTCCACTGGGCATAAACACAACAAACTTTCTCTGAGGTGTATAAAAGCCAAAAAAAAGTCTGGCGAAGACTTCACTGCAGCAGCCAGTTAGATCAGTTGAAACAACAGTAACTGTCTCCTGGGTACTTTATTTGTCTATATCACTGAGAAAGGGATCACGCAAAGCTATAAATCTTTATTTTGTCGTTGAGGCTTACATTACAGAACTTTTCAAACTTTTACAACTCGGGACCAAACTGAGTAGATCTAGCTTTTTCCCTCAGAAGATGCAGGCTCATAAAAACATGCTGCCACTCCTGTCATAACTCCCAACTTTATTATTTAAGATATACTGATAACTCGTAAATTATCCAATACGGAGAAGGTGCAGTTCTCATCAAAATTTTACTTAAGCGTCCAAGTTCACCTTAAAGCACTTTGCAAAAAAGGTTTAATATAAATAAAGAGTTACATTTTATTACCTCCGCCAAGGCCAAAGGACGTTATGTTTTTACTGCTGTTGGTTTGTTCGTTTGGAGGTTTACTCCAAAAGTCCACGGTGGATTTGAATTACATTGTTTTGGAGGGGTGGGGTGTGGCACAATGAACAATCCGTTAGATTTTGGTGGCGATCCGGATCATGCTCCGGCTTCGGGAATGTTTTTTAATAACTCCGCTCAGCCTGTGCATTAACACCACAGGCTTTAAGACAGCGCAGTGTAGCTGATGACGCATTCATGACGCGTCACCCAGCCTCTTTCCTTCTGCCTGCAGAGAGAGGGACATAGAGAGAGCGGAGGGTGGAGGGAAGATTCTGTAGATTCTGCGTTTTTTTACATTAAACTCGGTGAAATTAGAGTTGAGTTCAACCAAAGCACACTTGGTGATTCTTGGAAAGAGTAACAACGACGGTTTAGGTGAGTTTTACTTTGTTTCTGTCCAGTTTGAATGAAGTATTTTACACTGCTCCGCTGCGTACAGCTGATCTCAACATGAACAAAGTTACACATGTATGATGGCGTAAGCTGCACGGAGAGGGGGGGGAGGGCAATCGTACTCAGGCAGCTTGACGGAGGTCTGCGCTCTCTGAGTGCCATTCTAGTTAATATGTTTGAATTGTTAACACCGAAAGAACCTGCTTTTTGTTGATGGGTCTTTCACCACGCATATAAAATCTGAATTAGAATAGCTTCACCCCAATTTTGTGGACTTTAGGTCAAACTATCAACCTGTTGCAGCTTGGAATATAACAGCAGTGATACATTGACATGAGCCTGACCTCCTGTGAGAGAAGGCAGCAGGCTGAATTCCCTATATCAGTAATAGAAAAAGAAAAAGTTGAATGTTTGGATTATAATATAGCCTGTATTGGGAACGTTTATAGTATAACACCAGGCTGACTCTCGCCCCAATGTCACATCTAATGCTTCTTATCATAACAGTGGAACATTTCGTAACCTTTTGTGTCTTAAGATGATAAGTCGTTTTATTCTAGACGTGCTTCTGCTCTATTTGAAAGGATTTCAACGTTAAAAGTGTCTGACATTGTGAGACTTGAATATTGGGAGGAACCAAAGCCTCCTCCAGAGTCCCATTAGTGAGTTTACCAGGGCGATTGTTTACTGTGTGACACCAGAGTGACTCTCGCAGAGGAGCTTTCTGATGTCACATTCTGGCAAAGCTTTTCAGAGAATCTCATGCATATGTTATTATTTAATAAATTCAGGTTTTGTTGTGCAGTCAAACACTTGGGTTTGGCATATTTATTTGTAAGGTAAAGATCCCCCATGAGAATGTAACAAAGCTTGATGCTTTAGTTGTTGTGGGGAACACTTAGGATGTAACGCCACAGGGGAATTTCCTGCTCCAAGATGTGCTGTCCCACTTTGCCTTTCTAAATGGGATTTTAAAAACTGTACGAGCAAGAAACACGTCCAGAATAAATGCATGAATAAAAAATGAATAAAAGAAATCAGAGAAAACTAACACATGGCGTAAATGCTCCTTCCAAGTTTTCCAACCTTACGTAATAGCACTCTACACGTCATTCACGGCTTTGTACCCTTACAGAGGTTAAACTAAATACCATATTAGGAGTGTGTCCATGTTGAAAGGGCATCAGCCTCAATGTGTGACCACAAAGTAACTTCAGACATCCAAGCTAAAATGAAAGGATTAACTGAACCTCAGGTTAAGCTCTTTTCCAGGACAATCTGAAAATGTGTTTTAATAACACTGAATTTGTTCAATTTGAATGGCCTATAAATATTGCAATAGATCAAAGCCATCATCATGTTATTATATATCATGTTATTATTATACGTCATAAAACCAGACCCTATACAGGATTGTCATAAAGTCGGTATGAATGTGCTTCTAAAGTTAAAGCTCTAGTTTCATATTGACGTGTTCTCTTCAAACCACAGCGTCATGGAGAAGACATTAAATAGCGGAGATGGCATTAAACACCTTGAGGCAACTAAAATACAGACTGTGAAAAACCCAACAGTCAGGAAGAATGCACCTGTGTTTTCTAGAAACTGTCTAAAAGCAAAACCAAACATAAAGGTCTGATTGGAGGCAATTGTTGGCAGACTTTGAGGTTGGACAACAGCCAGTAGAAGTAGCAGATGCAACAGTTTGGTTTCCGTCAGTAGCCTGTATGTTAATTGTATTAGAAAATAACTCGGTTGGTTTAGTCTGGAGACTCGCAGGAAATTCCTCAGATCATTTAGAAAAGGCTTGTGCAAAACAAAGTTCAACCTACAATTATGAAAGTGTAGCTAATATATAATATACTGACTGTTTTCATCTGTGCCTCTCAGGGGTTGCCGGGTAATAATGGACCACAGGGACGACAAGGACCTCATGGACCTGTTGTAAGTCTTTTTTCCTATTATTCTCAGCATCCTTTTGTCTGTCAGATCACCCTGATACATGGACCTGACTGATCCTTCTGCTTACTGTCTCTTTTTTTTTACCGCCTGTCTTTCTCTCAGGGAACCCCGGGAGCACCAGGAGCTCCAGGACCTAGTGGGTCAGCAGGGTCCCAAGGAGATCAAGGACTTCCTGTGAGTGAAAATCTTTTGTTTTATTTTGTTAAGATTGATGTGATAAAAAAAACCTCTGATACTCAATGTGCTTGAGACACAAGACCTCTAATAAAAGGCATGATAAAAGTCAACATAACTTATCCTGATTAACTATGAAACAACGAGGACATGACCTCTCCGCTACCTCCTCCTTCTGATTTCTCCTCTTTAGATGTTTTATCTCCTATCATGCCTCCCTAAATTTACAGGAGAACAACAATCTCATAACTGCGTCGCAAGGTTACAGATTTGTTTAAATATAAATAGCAATGTGGTTCGTTGCTCGTCGCTGACGAGGAGCTCATGCTTCACAGATTGTTTATTCTTCTCCTTTTTGTCCTGCTCCACTTTCTGATCTCCCTCCTCTTGACTGGAAACAGCCTGTTAGTATTGGACGCAGTCCTCATAATAACACATGGTTCCTTTAGTCATGAGTTAGTTTTGCTAATAAGGCTTATCTTTTTTAGGATATCCAAAAGACAAATCTCATAAGGTGACATACTGTAGTACTTAAGGAATAATAATTCATCTTTTGTAGGGCTAACTAGAATGCTTTGAAGCATGGTATTTTTATATATAAGTATGTAATAATGTATAAATCCCAAAATAGCCCATGAAATAAATCATATTCCCACAACATTATTCATTATTCATATCCAACATGAATTATTGTTAGTTATTTTCATACGGATGTCGCTGTTTGTTGTCGGTACCAGTCACTGAAACAGGGGAGATGGAGATGGACAGACAGACAGAAGAACATGCCAGCCTGTAGTGCCGTGCCGCACCGACCGCGCCGCGCCACGCCGCGCCACGCCGCGAAGCTTCAAATACCTTCAAATATTTTTCACCGAAGTTTTGAAGCCCAAATATTGGTATTTGGGACAGCCCTAATCTTTTGAAAATCAATATATAAAAGTTTAACTTTGATTCTAAACGTACAGTAAGTCAGTTTGTTAAGCCTTGCAAAAGAAGAAAGATGTACAAGTAACACGAGCACAGAGAAGGATGCGAAGGAGAAGATGTTGGGTTCCAAACTTTGTGTAATGCTAACAGGAACAGATGATACTGTGATGGCGGTGACAGCTAATCTAGTCTTGGGTCAGCTCTGCAGGCCAGCAGCAAAGTTTGGCTCAGAGAGGCAGAGCTATAAATCACTTACCGACACTCCCTCCCCCTCACACACACACACACACACACACACACACACACACACACACACACATACAAAGAATAAAAAAACAGTGAGAGATCACATCTGCCTCATCTCTCGTATGAATGTATGCACATGCAGTAAACACACAAACGTGGACAAAAAAGTCAAATCAAATCTCACTTTCTTGAGCAATAACCTCCTATACATCTTAAACTTTTTGTTTCAAACTTCACCTCAACATTAAATTGCTGATTCAGTCCCCGTTCTACCCCCTGCAACCCTTCACCAGGTTTCTGCTGCAATGAGAATATTTTTCCTCTTAAACAAGTAGTTTTTTTTTTATCTGAAACAGCAGCCATTTAAATCTGCAGGGAAAATTTTTGCATTTTGTTTCATCATGTCGTAGCTGACCTTAAGACGTGGAAGTCACTCCGAGCAGTTTTGTTGAGGTGGACACAAAAGTGCCGCACATCTGTCCCACTGCACTGAGAAAGATTTGCTGAAGGACAGTGGATTTATACCAACCAAGACAAGATAAGAATGTAAAGATGCAGAGTAGCAGGACTCTTCAATTCCATGAGCTCACAAGTCATAGCGTCTAATGTGAAATCCAAAACTGTTCTGTTTTAGGAATGACACGATTCATCTGGAAATGTTATGCTCTATCTATCAAGATCAATATTCATAAAACTTCATAATACAGAACAGAACTAAACATATTGTATTTGTATCTTATAATCAGGCTTTTGCAAAGTGGTCAATCGGTCCAAGTTGTCAAAATCTTGAGGAAGCAGAAGTGACAGATGTCCCTTGATGATAGCAGCAGAATCCACCTTGGATTGGTCATTACATTTGTTTTACTTTTGCACTGACTGTTTCATATACCTCTATATATACAGTTGGCCTCACAAGTCTATCAAGTTGTTGTAACACTTGATGTCCGGAGTGTGTGGCAATGATTCCAATGAGTGTCTGACCTGGATAAAGTACTGTTTCTGAATGTGGTTTCCAGTGACTCGACCACCTGAGGGTTTGCTTTAAATTTATCTTGCTTGACTTGGGAGCAAGCCACCTTATGTTTGCCAGTTACAAAAGAAAAAAGCAGCAATCTTCTTGTGACTGTTTTATCAGTCCACACTGAAGTGCTGTGCAAGAGGAAAGTCATCATAAACTTACCTCCCTCGGCGGATGAACTGTAAAACATTTTGAGTGAAAAAACATTGACTCTGACAGACTCTGCATGTACAGGGCACTATGGGAAGATAGTTTTGATAAAACAATAAAAGATATCAGATCTGTATGAGAAATATTCTTGTCTTTTTCACACTCTGATACTTAGTTTGACTCCCACACAGTTTGATTTGGTTTTCCCATGTCACCCTGATAAGACAGTAGACATTTATATGCCCAGGAAGAGTCAAGAGATCCAGACAGACACACAGAGGAGGTCCAGGAGAAGACTTTTATTGTGGAGACTTGCACTCCAATTCAGCGCCTGTGTCAAATGTTGGCACGCGCTTTCTATCATCTGCAATATAGTACAGATACTCTGTGATATGCCAGGCCTGCCGACACATTTTCTCATCCTTCTCTATCCACCAAACACAGCCAGTCAGTCGGTGGTCAAGGACATTTTCCCCCAAGATAAACAAGCTTTTATTCAAAAGCTGTAACAACATCAAACTGATATTTATCATATCAGCACATGTTTTCTGTGGCCAGGAAATAGTTGTCTTTTATTTGCCTCTGGATCACAATGCGTTACACTGTGATATGCATTCGCCGGCTTTATGTGCTTGGCAGGTTTCTGTGTGTACGTGTGTGTTGTGATCAGATATGCATCTGTTTGTTTTACAGTGTTGGCAGTAGCAGAAACGAAGCGCATCCAAAGCACAGAATTGCTCTCTGTTTGTGGGAACACGTGCTGTGGGGCTTATGTGTGTGTTGTCTTTAGGACACTAAGAAATTTAAATGCATTTAGTCATACCAGCTGTTAGATCAGAGAAGAAAAATGTGTAGTATATGTGTGTGTGTGATGAAGAGGCATAAGGAAAAGGAGAGAGATGGAGAGTAATGAGGTGGAGACGTTAAAGGCGAGAGGCTATTTCTGAGTACACATCCCAGTCCAATGTTTATTCTCCTCCTGTGCTTTTATGTTCCAGGGTCCTGCTGGTACCAAAGGCGATAAGGGAGAAAGAGTAAGTCATTCCACTCACGCACTTCAACCACTGTTTAGAGCAAATCATGTTTTACTGCTCCATTTTGCAGTGGAAATATTGTTATTTTACTGAAGTAAAACTCAGACTATTACTCACTAATGCTTCACACCCTTGTTTTTAAGGAAACCCAATTACCCTCAAGTACACAACATTCACTTTATTTCTCTCTTTCACTCCCTCAAACTTGTTTAGAGCAAACCAAATCAGTGTTCTTGGTTCAAATTTGCAGCTGAGCAGGGTCTGTATTTTTGCTGACACAGTAGCAAGGCCATCACCGCCGGGTGCTTGAGAGACACGCACCTTGCAAACTTGAATCTAACATGTAATTCCTGTTTCTGTCCCATTTTATCGACTGTTAGGGACATTTGTACCTCGCTGCAGTTCATTTTCATAGGAAGTCTCAACATGAAAGTCTCTTAAAAAAAATTACAGGGACTTCTCCTCTTTGTTGTGCATTATGTGGGGTGGCCCTGTCGTGGATGAAGCTGTAATCTTGTAATCTTGTAATGTGCATCTACCCTAAAATCCATTTCACAGTAATTTAAACAGTAATAATTGAACGAGGGGAAAGTAAACGTTCTCTACAAAGCTTTTTTCTCTAATATATTTTTGCGATATACACAGTAATAGATGTCACATCAAATTAGTGTATGATTGATTGATGATTAGTACAAGGCAAAAGAGGAGACTCCTAGCTGAATTCATCATAAACATCAGTTAATCAGTGAGACCTTTTTGATTTAAGATGCATGTTGGGCTTTTAAAGTTGTGACCAACTCAGCTTTATCTTTTTAAAGGAACAGTGCATAACATTTCAGGGGATCTATTAGCAGAAATATGATATAATACTCATAACTATGTTTTCATTAGTGTATAATCACCTGAAACTAAGAATCGTTGTGTTTTCGTTACCTTAGAATGAACCCTTCATATCTACATAGGGAGCGGGTCCTCTCCACGGAGTCCGCCATGTTGCTCCGCCATGTTTCTACAGTAGCCCAGAATGGACAAACCAAACACTGGCTCTAGAGAGAGCCTTTCACATTTTTATGTTACCTGAAGGCCACCGTAGTTCTCCAACACGCTTGTGAAACTGCGGTAAAGTGAGCCGCAGAGTAAAGAACGTGGTACCGCCAGCTGCCATCGGACTTCCTAAAGTAGTGTTATTATGGTATGATGGCCTCTGAGCGAGGCGAATGGCATTACCACAGTTTGGCATTCGGCGGCTCACGTTACCGCAGTCTTGGAAAAGGAGGAACGAGCAGAGGGGTACTCAGTTGGTTACAACCTGCAACCACACCACTAGATGCCGCCAAATCCTACACACTGTCCCTTTAAAAGACTCCATTACACTCAACCATTAAAGGGTCTAGTGCCAATTCAACTTGAAATCCATATCTTTTCAATGTAATATTATTTTGAAGGGGTATTCCAGTGAGCTAGTATTTTACTTCTGTAAAGTCTGGGAACTAAAATAATCATCAAAATCAAAGCAATATATTGACTTTTCTTCCCTAGTATGGGTCAAGAATCAAAATCGCTGGATGTACTACACTCCCCATAATGCAATTCTACAGTGCCTTTCATTAGACCCTCTTCTTGCTTACTAAATGCCCACTTTCAAACCCCTTTGGAAAGCTCCTACGGAGACACAGAAGATAGTATTCAACTGTTTTCATGGGTTGTAGTTGTAGTACTCCTTGTGACAAGTATACCGAACTTTGAGGTTGGGATTTAAAAACTATAAGTTATAATTTAAGTCACATCATTCCAAAAAAGGTCTAAAAGTTAGAAACCTTTTCAAGTTATCAACTCAATTCCAACTCTAGTTTCAGGTCACTCCAAGCTAAGTTAGATATTAAGTACAGTAAGGCTCTTCATACATCAAGTCTCCAATAAAAATGTGACTCAAGTCAGATTTCACTGCCACTGCTTATTCTAGCTATCAACTACAATAAACACAATGTGTTATTCTGTAGAATATCAGTTCAGTGGAATTACAGTCAAAGTCAACAAGGTTTTGTCCTAATATCATATAATAACATTTGATTTCTATTTATTTGTATACTTTATAAATACTTTGCTCTCATAAGTGAGCTATCTGTTTAGGCCAATATAAATATAAGGGGTATTAGAGTGTGGAATAAAGGTGGAGCAACACTCATTAAAACACCCACCCACCAATTTATCAACCACTGGTCTGGGCGTTTGTTACTGCGGTCGCTCAAATAGAAAAGTGGTATCGGTCTACCGTGTGGTTGTATAATATCAGACCGTGAGAGCTCCGTGTTTGTTCTTCAGGGTGACGTGCAATCCCAAGCTGCTGTGCGCGCCATCGCACGGCAAGTGTGTGAACAGCTCATCCAGAGTGAGTAATCAGGGATATTTACACAATAATACCAGCATGTTAAGTACAATTTCCTTGCTGAATGTGTTTCTTCTGACCTCTACTGGCTTCACTTGTTCCCTGTTCTTCAATTCTCTTTTGTTTGATTTGTGGTAAAGCTTATTCTAAATCAATCATGTCAAACCATCCTCCTCCTCTACCTCCTGCAGGCCACTTGTCTCGCTATAACTCCATACTGAACCAGATACCCGTCCAGTCGTCGACGTCAGTCCGAACAGTACCCGGTCCACCTGGAGAGCCGGGTAGGAGAGGCAGCCCAGGACCTCCGGGAGAGCAAGGGCCATCCGGCAGGCCAGGCTTCCCTGGTACCAGCGGCCAGAACGGACGACCGGGAGAGAGAGGTGAGAGAGGAAGATGTTTAAGTATGTGTTTATTAGTAAAGACAGTTATTTACAGGATGCACAACACATGTCAAGAGAGAGAGGCGGACAGAGGAAAAATATATACTTGGCAATTTCCATACATATATCCCATATTCTCTCAGTAATCCATCATCAGTCCTTCACTGTTTGGGTTGCGTCTAGACACTCTGACTGCACCCTATTGTTTATAATAGCGTCGGAAAGAATGAGGAAACATTTGAGTGTTTATTAGACCGCCCTTGCTGTAGTGAGCAGGTGATAGCCTGAACTGAACTCATAATACTCATAACTGGAAAATAAGATGACAAATACAATGTGGAATCAAATATAATATGCAGCATAGAAAAGTATGAAGTATGGTTTAGAAAAACAGAGTCTATATGGAGCATTTGGCATCTCTTTTATTGAATGTTTATTTAATGTTTTTTGTTATTACATAGCTGTCAGGGAATGAGGAGAGAGAGAACAAGATGGAGAATGGCATGCAACACGGTCCCTAGCTGGATGTTAAACCCATAGGATTCCAACCTTTGGGTTTTCCTGTCATATAGCTTACAAATACAAAAAGGCCACTGGTTTGGATGTAGGAATCTCTTCCCATTTATTTAAAGGGGAAAGTGTGCTGATTTGAACATCTGTTCGGGCACTATCTCTTGGGGAGTACTACAGGATATGTAAAAACGTTGTATAAAAGCTTTTTGTTGCTCCGGAGAGAGTGGAGCTGGAGTCAGAACTGTCAGCAGTCGGGTTGCATTGTAGATAATGCTAAATTGGTGGAATAAAAAGACCACTATCATAATAATCTGCCAGTGCAACTATTTAGTAGTATAATAACCTAAACCAAACTTATCATGACTTCTAATATTAAACTTATAAATATTAGAAACTACTAGTACTTCAGTGTCTTTGAAAAAACAAAACCAACAAAACATGTACTGTGTGTAGAGCATATGTAAAAATGTGTTCTGGAAATATAAAATTTGTTTCAACAATATACATGGATGTAAAACTTAAAATAATACAATATTACAAAATAATGTGAATTTTAAGAAAACCCACAGGAAATGTTATGTCCTTTGCACAAAAAGTAGATGAAGCAGCATTGGAGCTGATGCCTCTCTTTCATCTTCAATTCAATCTCTGCATTTCCTGTTGCTGTCCTCTGAATGAGTGATGTAGACAGTTATTTGGATAAAGATTGTTATTACGACGTGACTGTGTGAAGCTCTGGTGTTGTGATAAATGTTTATGTATAACAGGAGTGTCCAGCCGGTGAGGGCAGTGTGTAGTTGTGAAATAACCAAACGCTTTACTGTATGTGAAGTGATGCATTTTCCTTGTCAACAATAGCCGCGGGCTTTTTTTTTTTACTGTGAATAGAATAGAAATTTTGCTCCAGCTGGGGCTTCAAACTGCCTGCTTGTTTGCGGCTTTTCGTGGCCTGGCCCTCTCTCTGACTCACAGTCAGGGTCAGAGCTCCCGTGAGGTTCGATCCAGGCCAGAAGACAGTAACTCTAATATCCATGAGGTCATTCCTCTGCCACGAGCCCTTAGTTGAGTAACTGCCTTTATGAGGCTCTGTCTTCATCACTAAAACATGCAACCCACGCTAAAGAACCACATACCGAATGAGTCGGCACACATTGAGGGTTAGGAAAGTTGAGAGCGGCTGTCAGGAAATGTCCAGCATGCTTACCTCCTCTTCAGCGTCTTCAGCGTCCAGACCTTTGATTTTACCCAATAACATTTATGATCTGCAGCCTCCACACACACACACACATGCACTTTATTGTTTTATAGGCTGCACTGAAACCAGAGTAGGCCAAATATTATAAGAGATGTATGGCGGGCTTAAGAAAATTAGACATGTTATTATTAAGTCAGATGGTCCATTGAAGGCTGATACCAGGATCAGGAGCAAAGCTGTGCTCAGGCTCAACAGATGAAACCATTTATAGTCCTCATACAATACTGTCCTGAATATAAAGAGACTATATGGGTCAGCTAGTAGCCGCCATAGAGAGAATATCCCGAGACGAGGCCGCCAGTGTAGAAAATACTCTTTTATTTGCGATAATGTAAAATGTTTTCTCCTCAGCCCCACTGTGCTCACTTCCTCTCTACTGATGCAATTGATTAAGGCTGTCGTAAAAGCAGCAGGACATAAAATCTGCAGATCACCAGTTTTGTGTGGTTCTCTAATACTAGAGTTGTATCCATTAGGTCATTCAAACAGCTGCACCGCTGGACAGCAGCACACAGCCAAGTCTGGGTTTATCATACATTTTATAAGACTTACCTTCCACGCTTAATTTATCCAGCACATTTATACAAAAATGTGTAACGTAATACCAATATTGGGATAGAAAGTGGTGGATGAATTATTCAGATAGTTTTCTAAAGTAAAAGTGACAACAACACAGTATACAATTACTCCAAACTACTCCTATTTACATTAAAATGCAGATGTATTAACAGCAAAATTTACTATCAAAGGTAAAAGTACTCATTCTGAACACAATGGCCCTCGTCTGTGATTATATTTACATGATTAGATTGTTAACACTGATGCAACAATGTGTTTTACTATTTCCATTTTACTATTGTAGCTGGTCGAGGTGGAGCTAGTTTTAACTATTTTATATATAATTAGGTAGTTTATTCAAGTGGTTCGCAAATTAGGGGTCGAGAGACGATTAATGAAGGTTTGAAAGAAGAAAAAACGAAGTTCTGCTTTACAAATCTGTAATGATTTTTTGACTTTTCTATAATATTTGCTTTTTTTAAAAAAAAATAAAAATAATAATAATTTTACATCTTTGGGCCTCAAACTTTTATTTAAACAAAACCATGTTAGAAATTTAGAGCGGAAATCTTTCTGATGGAACTGCTAATAACTCTAAAGGGGTCAAAAGCCCAAAAAGGTTGGCTGGTTTAATCATAAGAACTGCATGAGATGTGGTTTTGAGTTTTAGGTGGATCTCTTTGAACTGTGTGTGTTTCCAGGTCTGTCGGGAGAGAAGGGAGAGAGGGGGAGTCCAGGGGTCGGGAGTCAGGGACCTCGAGGACAATCTGGGCCTCCAGGTAAGATGCTGACACAGTTTCTGAGCATGCTCAATAAGCTAAATCAACTAAATTCACTCTGTCTAGTCTAGGTGCTCAGATAACATTTGGAGGTGCTGCTTCAAAATATGATAATTTAACTTTATTCTGTTCCTAAACATTTGTTGTTGTTGTTGTTGTTGTTTTCCAACTGCGGCCAAGCTGGAGCTACTGTACCATATGTGCAATGTTTTCCATTGTGTTCCCTCTGAACAAAACCAACCAAAAAAGTTTCAAATATTGAAACAACAGAAAAGTAGGGCTACTTAATGTGTTTTGGATCTGTGTTACTCTCTTAGCTGTGTTAAATCTCTGTATGAGAAAAGCAAGCAGACGCTTTGGACCGTGAATATAATTCGCTGTATTGATTTCCCTGTGCCCTGTGTGGAGTTTGGGGTTTGTGTTATGAAAATATGTCAGTGATGGGATTTTCTGTTTACTGTTGTGCAATCAATACTCGCAGAACAAGCTGACAAAACTCTGCAGAAACTTTTCTATGATAAGATAACTGTTAAAAAAAAACCTCCAAAACGTCAGTATGGAATGGAAAGGAAATCTTTTCCAAGAGAAAGGTATAGGGCAGAGCTTTCTTTATTCGCTGAGCTTTTCTGGAATATTTGTGGGATGATCATTTTTTTGCTCTTGGCAAATGAAACTCCCTTCAAAATATTGATTTCATATTTCTGCTGAAGTGAGTCCTGATGGAGCACTTTCTCTTGTGTAAACAGAAAACAGAAGCCCCTGGCTAAGTACTGTGTTATTCCTGCTCCTGCCCTCAGGACATTCACTATCATCGCCCTCATCCAGAAATGACAATCATGTCTTTTCTGCCATGTTGTCACAGCCGCAGAGAGAGGGATTTAGAAGAGATTGAAGAGGTGATAGTACAGTGACAGGATGGAGCCTGGATAGCACATTTTTAGTTTATTTTTCCTTCCCTCTCTTCCTTATCCCCTCTCACCAGACGTCACACTGGCGGAGTCGTTTTAACGAATGTGTATTGATGACTGACTTAATGTATTCACCCATCTTTAACACAATCTTTTCCTCCATCCTCAGGCCTGCCAGGTGAAGGACGGACAGGCAGCCAGGGTCCTCCTGGTCGGCCTGGTAACCCGGGAACACCGGGGAGGTCGGGGAATCCAGGTACCACGGGAGCAGCAGGCCCGCCTGGATACTGTGACCAGAACTCCTGTATGGGGTACAACGTCGGAGGTAAACATCATTCAGCTGCTATTTAAGCATTGCTAACACTTTACTTTATCTCCCCTTATTCAGCATTTATAAGCAGTATACATTCATTTAATAAATTATTAAAAAAATGTTGTTGTGAGCAGATATGAGGATATTTTAGGTGTTTGTTACAGCACACTATTTTTAACAATGCTCCTAAGAGCATGCCTTCAGCTTACTGTTGAAGGAATTTCTATACAGAAATGACCGAAAATGTGTTCTTGGTAATTATGTCATAATTTAGATTTTTTACAGTTTCGAAAAGGGGCCATGACAGAAAAAGTTTAGTAACCACTGCTGTAGACAAATGAACACAAAAGCATACATGTACACAGTAGGTCAGGTTATTTCAATTGAAACAAAAATAACATTTTGACTGGAATATTTCACCAAAAGTAGTCAAAACCACAAATACTCAGACTACAAAACATTTGCTGCTCTTTATTTAGATTTATTTGTCCCGATTTGTCCTTTTGCAACTGAGCATTAACTTTATTCCATTATTTTACACATTGAAAAGACTTGTTCAGAGCAACCATCAGCGTTACTAGTATTAATTTAGACATATTGTGTTTTATTGTTATATTTTCAAATGTATTGACGTAAAAAGATGAGACAGTCTAATCCTGCCCAGTCTTTCCAACTAATAAACCATCTTTTTTACAAGTATAAAACACTGAAATATTGTTTTCACAGTGACAGCCGGCTGTGAGATAGTTATTGTTCTCATAAAGCTCTCAGAGAATTGGAGAGTAAGCTGGCTTTTATGGTTGTTCCACTGTAAAGTTTGTACATTCATGTCCACACTGATGGATTAAGAGTTAACTGTGTCACTGACCTAAGCTATTTGTCTACATTGAGATATAATAAAATATGCTGTTAGACTCACATTCACACACACACACACACACACACACACACACTGGACGTCTTAGAACATTCATAGTGATGACGACCTTTATGGGTCCATTGTCTTGGCTATCTATGCAAGGATATTACACATCTAACAGCTTCTGATGGGTTGACTTAATGAAACATCATCTGTTAAAAGTAGCTGATGGATGAGACATTACTTCATCCATCAAGGATTTATTTTATAGAAATGGATTCCAGTCAAATGTTTTTTGTTTTATGACTTGGAAGAGTCTTGCCTGTTATTCTCAACCATGCATGGATTAAATGTGGCCTCTCTGACCACTTGAAAGGAAAATACAGTACAGTGGAGTAGTATTGTTCCTTTCACAGCTAGATTTTGTCCTTAAATTTGGTATTGTCATTGTGACTTTTAAAGGGATAGATCAGTTTACTAGTAGTTTTCCGATTTACCCAAACCCATATTAAGGAATATAAGTAGTCATAAAGAAGTCATAGTATGATATAACATAAAACATGTTGTGAAAATGTCAGTGTGCTCTGGCCAAGCCTTTGGAAGAAAAAATAAAAAAGTTATAGAACAGTATGTCTAAAAAATTAAAAAAGTCATAATATAGTATGTAGAAAAACAGTCACAGTATAATATGTTGAAAAAATATTTAAAAAGTCATAGTAAAGTATGTAAAAAAAGGTCATAGTATTGTATGTCGAAAAAATTTAAAATGTCATAGTATAGTGTGTTGAAAAAATAAAAAAGTCATAGCATAGTATGTTGAAAAGAAGTAATAGTATAGTATGTCAAAAGTATAAACAAAAATGTACAGTGCTGTATGTCAAATGTTTTTTAAAAAAGTCATAGTATAGTATGTAAAAAAAAAAAGTCATAGTATATGTCGAAAAAAAAAAATGTCATAGTTTAGCATTTAGAAAAAAGTGATAAAAAAGTCATAGTATAGTATGTCGAAGAACGTTGTAAAAAAAGTCATAGTAAAATATCTCGAAAAAAGTGATGAAAATGTCATAGTATAGTATGTCGAAAGAAAAGTGGCAAAAAAGTCATAGTGTAGTATGTCAAACAAAGTCACAGTATAGTACGTCGACAAAAATCATAAAAACTCGACAGTATACTATGTCGGAAAAATCATAAAAAAAAGGAATAAAGTCATATATAATAAGTCAAAAAAAGTCAGTACAGTATATTCTTTTTTTAGTGTTTGTTACCGCTTGGTATTACAAACATGCATAAAACACACCAACACTTTTGGAAATATTTTTATTCCATAACAATACAAACAACAACATTGTAGAATAACAGAGTCCTTAAAAATGAATGCCTCTATTTAAACTGAAAGACACGTGTACAGCACTATGACGTCCATCTCAGCCGAGAAAGGAGAAATGTCTGGCAGCTTTGTTTCCGAGATGTCGTGAAGACGAGCCAAGTCAGAGCCCTCGCTGCTGTGGATTGTGTCAGAGCCTTCTCCAATGCAACCCATGGGGGGCTCTGGCTGAGCCTTTGGAAGAAAAAATAAAAAGTTATAGCACAGTATGTCGAAAAAATTAAAAAACTCATAATATAGTATGTAGAAAAACAGTCATAGTATAATATGTTGAAAAAATATTTAAAAAGTCATAGTCTCAGCATGTAAAAAAAAGTCAGTATAGTATGTCAAAAAAATAAAAGTCATAGTGTCTAAAAATGAAAAACTATAATATAGTATGTTGATAAAAGTCATAGCATAGTATGTCGTAAAAAGTAGAGAAAAAAAACTCATAGTATACAGTACTATGTCGAATACAGGGATAAAAAGTCATAGTATAGTATGTCGGAAAAAAAAGTCATATGTCGAAAAAAAAAGTTAAAAACATAATAGTATGTTGAAAAAAAATCATAAAGTCATAGTATAGTATGTTAAAATGGTTGAAAAAGGTCATGGTATAGTATGTTGAAAAAGTTGGAAAAAAAGTCATAGTATAATATCTAAAAAAAAAAAGTCATAGTATAGTATGTTGAAAAAAGTCATTGTATAGTGTCGAAAAATTTAAAAAAAAAAAAAAAAATCAAAATAAAGTAGGTTGAAAAAAATAATAAGTCATTGTATAGTTTATTTAAAAAAAAGCCATAGTATAGTATGTTGAAAAAAATTTGAAAAACATAATATAGTATGTCGAAAAAAATCATAAAGTCATAGTATAGTATTTTAAAAATGGTCGAAAAAGGTCATGGTATAGTTTGTCGAAAAAAGTCATAAAAAAGACGCTAGTCGTATGTAAAACAAAATGTATGTCAAAATTTAAAAAAAAAAAAATCTAAATATAGTATGTCAAAAAAAGTAATAAGTCATAGTGTAGTTTGTGAAAAAAGTCATACTATAGTATGTCATAAAAAAGTCTTAGCATACTATGTCGACAAAAAGTAATCGTACAGTATGACAAATAAAAAATATAGTCATAGCATGTTTGTTGAAAAAAATCTGAAAAAGTCATAGTATAGTATGTGGAAAAAAAGGACAAAAATTCTCATTGTATAGCATGTTGAAAAATAGTCACAGAAAGGCATAAAACAATAATAGTATAGAATGTTGAAAAAAGTAAATAAGTCATAGTATAGAATCTCGAAAATAGGCAGTGTAGTATGTTGAAAAAGTCATAAAAAATCCACAGTAAAGTACGTCCAAAAAAGTCCAAAAAGTCATAGTATAGGCTAGTATGACCAAAAAAGTCTTCATATTGTGTGTTGAAAAAAGTTTTTTAAAAAAAGATCATACTATAATACCTTGAAAAAGGTTTTTAAAAAGTCTTAGTATAGAATGTCGAAAAAAGTTTAAAAAAAAAAGTCCTAGTATAGTCTGTCGAAAAATGCCATGGTAACTTTACAGGTACATGTGAAGAATTAGTTGTATAGACGTTACCTTCATATCATACGTCTTATTCCTCAAAATATCATTCACTTAAATTCATATTTTAGTGTCGCTGTGCATGCTATGAATCAACGAATTGACCATTTTCAAATGAGAAATGTTGAGTAATACGTAGTAAAATACTTCAGTTATAGTGTGAAAATGGTTGTCCTCAGTGTTTGATTCAGTATTACTCACAAGGCATGTTATTTCTGGGTATACTCCTTGCACTCTGCACCCTTGCATTTCTGTGTTGGAAATCTTTATTCATACTTTCTGATGTACAGAAAGAGAAATAGAGATCTGACACATTTTTCCTCTTTCCAAACATATTATTTGAATGTCTTAACATTTATTTTAGCTAAATGTTTTATAAGAACTCCTCAGGGTGTGTGTATTTTCTTCCTCTTAAAAGAGAGAAGCAGATTCCAAAACTAATGTTTCTCCCTCCAAAACCGCAACTGAACAGCTGGGGAAGTACTGTCAGTTTCAGAAGTTTTAACTCTTTGGTTTCGTTGGGTTTTCCTCCTGATATGAGGTGTAACATCTTCTCTCTGTCAATTTTTCCCCTCCCTCTTTCTTTCTTTTCCTCTTTCTGACTGAAGTTCAACAGGACTATGGGAATGACTACTGAGGAGCATTCTCCAACCGTCCTCCTCTCCTCCCTCCACTCCTCCCTCTGTGCCCTGTACATAAGACTAAAAACTGAGGAAGTTGATGAATTATTCCTTCAAGGCCTCCGTATTTCCTGGGATGGATAATTACTCCTGACCCCGGTGTTTAACCTCTAATCCCTGCAGCAGTGGTTTTTACATTTTTCTCTTGCAACCAACACTTAGATGGCAACAAATCTAACAACCTGAACATTTTGATTCGCCCAATTAAAGTCAAAAAGCGATTTTAGTCAACTTTCTGTCCTCACTTTAGTCTGGTGGAACTTTTTAGAAACCTTATTCGCACCAAATTTTCAGTCGTTATACACAAGATGCTCTGTGATTCCATTTTATGAATAGAAACTGGATTAATTTCTACTATCAGTTAACTTTCTTGATAGAATTGGATCGTTAATCTGGCTGCTTCATTATTTGACAGTCTCGGAGACAAAAACAGATTAGTTTACCTTCCCGCAAGACCAAACAAAACCCCGTTAACACTGCTGCGATGATCACCACCACTGATCTCAGTGCCATCTGTCAACAAAAACTCATGCACACAATAGTTTGCTGCAGCAGCAGCAGCAGCCTCCGCTTCAAGCTCAAATCTCTTCAAAGATAATCTCATCTTTCAAAGCCTGATGGATCAGCTAAATAGTGATGAATTGCTTTGATGCAGATTGGCTGCATTCATTACTGAACAACCCCTCTATCTGCACATCTCATCTACTGCAAACTGGGCAAAACTTTAACCCCTAACATGGCCCAGATGTGATCTTTTTTATTTCTGGAAAAATGATCCGATCTGGGCAATACATAAAAGAATTTCATTAACCCACTTCCTCATTAACCAAAACGTTTGGACTATCAGAGGTCCCAAATCTGCCTGTGCAACTCCTATTGTTTTATAACCTTTTAATAGCACACTGCCTCCTTATTGCTAGTAAGCGATGGTGGTTCCAGTCCCAAAGTCAGCCTTAACTTTGCTCCATGTTCCCCATGGTGGTGGTTTTATGTTAGCTGCGCTAAACATTAACACAAACTGACTCTAAATATTCCCACCAACCCCAGTCCAACCTCTGCCTCACGGTGGCTACCAGCCCTACAATCCGCCCTACAACCCTGCTGCAGGGGCTTACAACAACGTCCAAGGAGGTGAAGATGAGGAGGAGGAGGACGAGGAGGAGGAGGAGGAGGGAGAGGAAGAGCAGGACCCCTATTACCGTGGTTACCCCCCTCAGTACTACCCCCAACCGCCGTCACAACTGGCTCATGGCCCCCACGGTTACCGCTCGAGCCCCACTCACTCTGAGGACATGGAGTTGAGGTCGCCGGGCGTCGCCAGGAGGTTTTCACGTGACGTCGCCGCCGTCGTGGAGGAGTGAGGACTTTAGAGGAAGGATGGACTCACCTAAAGTGCTTGAGCCCTGCACGCCACAACACACGCACTGATATTCACACATGGAAACAAATCAGAGACTGATATGCACGAACACATCGTCCCCCATCTGAAACTGTGGTGAGAGCCCCCTGCCCCCCTCCCGGTGTATCCAGTGGTTTTCTCCACCTGGTGAAACTATGTAAATAGCTCTGTGGACTCTTGTACGATATCTCTGTAAAAGGGGGGTCCGAAAAGTGCCTGATCTATGTTAGCATCGTCCAGTGGTAATGTAAAGGTAAGACCGGTTTCTTCCCATCTCACAGCTGATTTCAGGACTAAGCCCTTCTTTTTGTGTGAAGCTGCATGTCTCCTTTGAGCCAAACATTGAGTGTGTAACTGGACACGTGCATCTTGTTTTGGTTGTATGTAACTAGCTAGATTATTTCACAATTCAAAAACGGAGGACGTTGAGCTGGCAACGTTTGTACAGGCTACCTTTTTATAATGACGAATCACGATTCCCCCGGCTTCCATGCTGTCTTTCTTTCAGTGTGTAAAGGAATATTGAAATGTTTTTGAGGTGATTTTCTCCGTACAGTATTGTGTTGAGTTTGCTTCTTTTTTTACCAACTAATATTGGAGTTAATCCCCCGAAATTGACTGTAGAAGCAGATGCATCAAATTTTAATTAAGATTAATACAATGGAACACAGTCAGATATATTACTTCTTTAAATTGTAATTTATATTCAGAGAAAATCTGGCTACCATCACATTATGTCCTGCAGTCTTTCCTTCTGTTACTACAAAGATGGACCAGAGGGCCTGTACTACGAAGCAGGAGTTGAGGTTAGCGAGCCAACTTCAGGTTTAACCCTGGCTTTTCAGTCCTACGACAGTGGTTCACTTCTTACTGAGGTAGATCGCCATGGTAACTTGTACTGAACACCAGGAGCAGGTTATGTTCCAGATAAGAGATCAAGTCGTATAAAAGCACCGCCTACTGACCAATCAAAGGTCAGTGCGCGAATCGTAAAATAATATTACACAAATACAAAGAAGTTTAAGTCATAATCCCGTGCAGTGATATTATAAGTCTGTTAATTTACACATTCACACAGTTGGCGATTTTTTTGCCAGCTGTCCTTCCTGCATTTGGCGGTTCAAACTGTTACTTTTAGCTCTGCTGACAGTAGACATTTCCATGTTTGTGATTGGTCAGATGCTGCAAATGTCAACCACTTTTATGTGAACGCGCTCATATCCAGATGGAGAAACCCTGGGTTGGAGTTGATAACCACCGTCGTAGGATCGTGATCGCGGTTGTCAGGGTTAGTGAAGCCAGATAACGCAAAGATACGTCTGTTGAACTCGTTTCGTAGTATAGGCCTCTGGTGTGTTCTGAGTTTTAATACTCACTTAAAAAGACAAATCTGTGTTGTTTGTGTCTTGTGTTGCTGCCCCAGTTCGTTTTGTTTATTGTTCTTATGCAAAGTCGGGCCTGCTCACTGTGGAAGCCGTTTGCTCACTGGTTGACCTCTAACCTCTTGCTGGAATGAGACCTGGATCCAGCTATTACTCAAAACAAGTCAGCTGCCTCTC
The DNA here is from genome assembly GCA_916701655.1 of Sebastiscus albofasciatus. NCBI lineage: Eukaryota > Metazoa > Chordata > Actinopteri > Perciformes > Sebastidae > Sebastiscus > Sebastiscus albofasciatus. Next base: position 45,350 of record CAKAOI010049259.1, read on the forward strand.
AGTGAAACCGATAAAGACTGAACCACAAGTGCAAACTTTACCCCTCCTGCACTGCAGTCTGACAAAACAAGCACTAAAGTAACTAGAAGTTAAGCTGTGAGCTGGCCCTGGTCTATCTGAGATTTAAACGGTCGAACTTTAATGGATTTAATAAGGAATGTCTCACCACCACGCCCCTTGGTACAAGTTATTTATTTTATATTTTGTTTGCTTTTATAACCAATAAATCTGTAATGAGACTATAAAATTGTGTTTTAGGTCATTTGTTTAACTTTAATGACATCAAAAGGTCAAACTAAGTAGATTTCACAACATTTATGTAAAAACACTACTTGACAATAACGGATTTATTAAATTGTTTATTAGCCTATTTTACAACTCACAAAACAATTGATTTATACTTTAACAACACTCTGGACATTTCTAGGGATGCACCGATATCAGATCGGATATCGGGCCGATACTGACACACATAGCTGAATCGGGTATCAGTGACAATGAGGCCGATATATTCTGTTCAATTCTATGTTTATATACTGTATACACTGGAATTTGAATTCCTGTTTAAGTTTTGACCAATTTGTTGCTGCATTTAAAAGGTTTACACTTGATTTGTAATTCTGATGACTTTTTACAAAGTTGCTGGTGTAAGATTTATCACTTTAATGCAATTCTGCAAATGTATATCTATGCATTTGTTACATTTCGTTTTAAAAAGTTAAGAAAGCAATGATTAAGTCAAGCCTGAAGTTGCCTTACACATAAAAGAATGATACAGTCACTTCCACACAGTGAGGCATACAGCTTATTAATTAAACACTGGTATCAGATCGGTACTCGGTATCGGCCGGTATCCAAAGCCCAGGTATCGTATCAGCACTGAAAAAGTTGGATCGGTGCATCTCTAGACATTTCTAACACACTGACGAGACTCAGGATTTCCTGAACAAAAGTTAAAAGGTGCTAAATACGGGATTGGGAGCATTTTTATTGCCTCTCAACGGCTCTCAACATGGCGACAGTGAGCCAGTGGCTCACAGCTAACGTTGCTAACAACGCTAACGCGGCGAAAGTGATGACAGATATAATGGCGGGTTTATATAGGACGCGGAAGTGCCGCACTAGGTTAATCATCGCACGAGCTGAAGCCTGACTGTTCATGTGAGAAGCGCATTTCTCCACGCCGCTCAACAAGCAGATTCTGCGGTATTCTATAGAACTCTCTCTCTGCGTGTCTGCTCCTCTCTTTCTGTTTAGATACAACTGACAAATATGTGGAATAAGTACATAATATAAAAACCCATGATCACAAAGCAGTGATGCTAGTCTGTTTCTAATAAATATAGTGGATGGATTTTGAAATGCGGTTGGGGGGACGGACTGGGAGGGAATCAGAAGAATGAAAACTCCGGGAGAAGATCAAGGAGAGAAGTCAAAAGTGTGCGTTGGATGCATATTTGATCATTTATCACAATCAGATCATTTATATCATATATAATATATCATTTATAGAAGATAATCAATGTGTTTTCTTGCCAGATTAGCTCAAAGCATGCAGAGAAAATAGACGAGATATAGAAACTATCGCTAAAGATCGCGAACCAGCTGCGGAGCTCCGTGGCGCGGGGAGACATTACTCCTCTATATCTTTACGTAACAAATAGTTGTTTGCTGCTATATTAATGCTCTGAATATTGCATTTAGCACCTTTAACATTTTCAACTGAAACCAAACTGATGGCCTGAATGTTGTAGTAACACATTAACTGGTTTCACTGTGAACCCACAAACTTTCAAAGGCAGGATCAGCTCTAACAGATGTCATTTTTTATGAGCCAGATCGGATCATCATTCATGGTTGTATAATCACAGGAAAAAACCCACAGAATCTGATTTTCCCTGATCAGAGCTGAGCCACATTTCAAGCTGTTTCTGGATAATTCAGGTCTGCTGTCGAGGGCAAAATGACTGACAGAGAGATATATTGTGTATAAAGAAGCACAGAGTTTGTGTTGAGGATGTTGGCATCTATGTTATGACTCGTAAAGTCCAGTCAATGCCAGTGTTGGATGTTATAAAAAAGCCAGGGTTGTATCTTGGATTTACACACAAGCACAAAATCTGACAGTTTTAATAACGATTCATCTGAACAGAGGAAAATCAGTTTTGTGTGTTTTTACAAACGATAACATCGCGCAGCAAATCCTATAAAAGGCTTTGATTTTAGACATATAAAAGGAGGATGCTGTTGCTTTCAGTGTTGTGTTAATGTGAAAAAAAAAAAAAAAAAACCTTTTCAGCTTTGGTCACGTCGGGCAGCCTTGATTTCATTTCATCTTGTAGTCTTCAGGTCTGTGGAGAAAACACAAAACAACACATTAGTATGGGGAGGGAATAGAACAGATTACAAGGAAAAACATGGAGAGAAAGTGTCAGATGAGAAACCGCGCAGATCTTATCGGGGTTTTTTTTTTCTTTTCAAAATGAGACCAGACACTGAATCCTCGTTTTGTGTTTTTTTTCCCCTTTAATTTTGAGCTGAGATTGCAGCAGACAGATATTATCAGGGCATGCTGTATTGGTTTTGATACAAAGTAGAAAAATGTTATCAATTGTAATAGCTCTGCTATCAACTACGGCAGTAAGTTTATGTTGTCGGTTTTCTGTCAGAGCGCCGTGTGTGTGTGCGTGTGTGTGTGTGTGTGTGTGTGTGCAGCACCAAGGTTTTCTGAGAGAATATTAACTATGTGTTTAATAAAGGGTAACAATTGAATCGCCCTCGATGACCTCAACACACACACACATATATTTGATCAGTAAAATGAATAAGACATGAGTGTGAGTGAATATTAACTAGGCTAAGGCCCCATCCCTTAAATAAACCGGGATTAGCTTGACCTTGGCGACCACACGGCGACAGGCCTGAGCACACGCACTGATTGGCGGAGGAGATTGGACCAGTAAACAATAAGAAGCGGCTCATTTATCACCGTGCGCGCACACACTTTGACAGCAGCGCCGAACGTAATGCAGACATGCTGTACGTGTCTGTATGAGGCACGCACACAAACGCACAGAGGACAGTAACTGAATGGAAAACAGACGGTGATTTACTTGATATATTAATACCAAATGTGGGTTGTATTTTGTTCAAATGTGTTTGAAGTACCAGGTGGAGGGTTTACCACATCAGAATCATTGAAATGTGTCAGCATTGTAGTGAAGTACTGCTTGTATATTGTATTTAAAGGGTCAGTCCACCCATAGTACAACAAAACATCATCTCAATTGCCTCTTGTAGTAACTAGCCATGCAGATTTGGTTTTAGTTGTTCAGGTTTTGAGAGCTGCCACCCCAATACAATGGAGGTGAATGAAATTTTGTGCTTCACAGCACTGAAATATCACATTTAGAAAAATTCTACAGCAGCGTTGTTTGGAGAAACGATCTCAATGTCCCTGGCTGTCCAGGCTGTGTATTGGCAATAATCTGGAAATACGATACATATCATGATACAGGGGTAATGATTCAATATATTGCAATTTTTTTTCAAATCTAATTTTAGGAAAACTGTCATAGTATACAGTATGTATCAAATATGAGTAAAAAAAAAAAAAAAAGTAAAAAAAGTTACTATGTGAAATGGCTGTTATGGGGACTAACATCGTTACACATAAATGCAATTGGACTTATTGGGTCCACAAGAGTCTCAGCTTTACAGTCATACCCAATTTATGTAATTCCAAGACTATTTAGGGACCCCAGTATGCAGAACTATTCAAATACATAATTTTTAGAACGGATGAAAATAACACATTTGTACTGTATGCAAAATCATAAAGCGGGCATGTCTGTAAAGAGGAGACTCGTGGGTACCCATAGAGCCTATTTTCATTCACATATCTTGAGGTCAGAGGTCAAGGGACCCCTTTGAAAATGGCCATGCCAATTTTTCCTCGCCAAAATTTAGCCTAAATTTGAAGCATTATTTAGCCACCTTCGCGACATGCAAGTATGAAATGGTACAATGGATTCCTCAGGTTTTGTAGTTTCATATGATGGCACTAAATTGACTCTTACTTTAAAACTGAGCCCGCTACAACCTCCGAAAAACAGAATAGCAGCCGGGTCTACTGGCGGGCCGTCGGATTTTTAAGAGGTTAATTTAAAATCCATAGAGTGTTTTGGAGAATCCATACAGTATCGCAAAACATAATATTGCGATACTCATGTGCAACACTCATAAAATCACATTTCATGCACTACTGGCAGGATATAGTGACAGTTTTAGAAAAAAAACAACAAAAACTTTATCGTATTTGCTTGAAGTTACAGACTGCAGCTTTAAACACAATGCAAAAATAACCACAAAATTGCATGTATATCACATTACAGACAACGTAAAGAAACGCATAAAAGTTGCATGACTGTGTTTCACAGTAGTCTTGTTAACTGGGTAGTTGCTGTGTGAAATTGAAATATTTACAACATCCTTGAGAGTCAAAGTGTATTAACTGCAGTAACGGTGGTGCTACTGTATATTACGACTGTGATGCAGCTAAAAGTTGAGCCACAAGGCGTAAACCTTTTTATCTATTTGCTACTTCATCTTCTTTTCAAGCTCACCAGCAGTCACAACCCCTGAGCAGTTAAAATAAAAACAAGCAGCGGACTAGAGTGTTGAGCCACTGCTCCTGAGGATGACGAGGACCAGCCCTGACCTGGATAAAGAGCTAGCAGACGGGTGGGCTGGATGGATTGATGGACGTTAGCCCTGAGCAGTCGGAAGAGAGAATGCTCTGTGTTAACCTGTCAGAATGATGTTCACTACGGGTGAAGAAAGAGAAATGCAACAGGACGATATTATCATGATCAGAAAACCACGGGGTCACAATGTCAGTCTAATCTCCTTCTCCCACCAGAAAATACTTTACTCAAAAAGCCATGAATATGATTATGCCAAATAACAGATGCTCCCTCACGCCCCGCAGAGAAACCTTGTATGTCCAAACAGGGAGCAGGAAGTGGAGGGAAAATAGCTGACTTTCCCCCTATATTCAAATGTTTGGCAAAAAACAACTAGGCTGGGGAAATCAACTGACACAAATAATGAGCACAAGATAAAAGGTCTGTTATATTGAACTGCACTTCTGTGTTATGTTGTTTGATAATAAATAAAGCATAAAATACAATGGCCTTAATTTACAAAGCTTTTCAGGGAAGCTCACAAGGCACTCTAGTAATGTAACCACCAAAGCACAACACAGCAAACGCCACAAAACCTTTTAAATACGGTAAATAAAAATGTCAACTTGGGGAAAATTTTGGATCCTACAGCCAGTCTTTGACTCTGTGCATCATGTCACATACCGACAACCATTCACACCACACAGCCACATGTGTATGTAGTTACAATGAAAAATGTTGCATCGATTGAAGTGAAGCTTTTCAATGGATCTATTTTTATACATATGTTGTGTAGTAAAACCGTGAAAATAAAGCAGAACTGTGTAAAAGTATCTGCACTGTTCACTGCTGACAAGATCTAAACAGGGCAAAGCGATATGCAAGTATTCAATCCCCCCCGCACTCATTAACATAAAGACTGTACTGTGCTGGTTAATGGTCAGTGACACGCCTCCTTCTGTAGCTCTCCTCTAAAGTCAAGTGCACCATTTGGTTGGTCACCATCTGCTATCAGATTTTTAAACCTGCATTTCTTTTGAATGTGAAATACAAAAAAAAATGTATGTGTTTATCTCAGACAGGTTTTTCAGTTTGGCATTTTAGATCAATATTTACGTTTACAGATATAACAGCATGACTTACTGAAATATTCTAAAGGGTATCTATCACCTAATGCTACTTTATGGCAACTACTGTATCACAAAAGGCAGCGTGGTTGGTGTACACAAAGAAAGTGTGAAGAAGTACAGATGGTCCTCAGATCAACATCACCCTCTTCTGGCTGTTCCCCATCAGTACAAGACAACAATCTGATTGTGTGTTTGTGTTTGTTTCTCATTATAGTGCAAAGGAGGAAAAGAAGATGAAGAAATGACTCCCAAGTGAGGCACTTTTAAAAGGTTGTCAGGCAATTAAAAAAGTTATTGGAAGGTAGACGTTACAGGTTAGCATTACAATTTGTAACTTTATGTTTAGTTCAGTCAATTGAATACAAATAGTGAGAATCACCCATCTATCAACGTGTAATACTCCACACAAACACGCACACCAAAATGTCTTTGAAAGGGAGACAACAATAAAGAGAATGAGTCAATGATCCCGTTAATCTGTGAAGGTTTTTGTGTGCAATACAGTAGATACTATCTCCTCCCCTCTGTACTAGCTAGGGCTGTGAAGTTAAGTTAACGCGATAATAACGCAAATTTGTTTTAACGCCACTAATGTCTTTAACGCATGAACGCAACTTGCGATTTTTAGGTTGCTCAGTGGGTTTTTAAAGCTATAGTGAAGATACTGGCATCATATGAAACTAGAAAACCTAAGGAATTCATTGGTACCAACCATGTCATACTAGCTTGTTGCAAAGGAGGCTTAATAATGCTCCAAACATATGCTAAATTTTGACAAGGAAAAACTGTCATGGCCATTTTCAAAGGGGTCCCTTGACCTCTGACCTCCAGATATGTGATTGAAAATGGGTTCTGTGGGTACCCATGAGTCTCCCCTTTACAGACATGCCCACTTTGTGATAATCACATGCAGTTTGGGGCAAGTCATAGTCAAGTCAGCACACTGACACACTGACAGCTGTTGTTGCCTGTTGGGCTTCAGTTTACCATGTTGAGCATATTATTTTATGCTAAATGCAGTACCTGTGACGGTTTCTGGACAATATTTGTCATTGTTTTCTGTTTTAATTGCTTTATAATACTAAATATATAGGCTACACACATTTGCATAAAGTAGCATGTTTGCCCACTCCCATGTTGATAAGAGTATTAAATACTTAACAAATCTCCCTTTAAGGTACAATTTCAACAGAAAAAAAATGTGTAATTAATCGCGATTGACTATGGACAATCATGATTAATCACTATTAAATATTTCAATCAATTGACAGCCCTAGTATTAGCATTTATATACAGTGACACCTATGTGTGCATTGTGTGTATAGACAGAAGGTGTCTGCATTTATGCTGGCATTATTGTGTTTGGGAACAGTCTGTATGTGTGTGTGTGTGTTTTTCTACATACGGTGTCCACAGCCTGGGGAAGGCGTCTATCTCCTCCTGCGGGTATTCGCTGAGCTTCCTGGGGATTTCTCTGGGCTGCGGCAGCTCCTCCGTCAGGTTGGCCAGGATGTCGTCTGGCAGTTCCTAGTGAGGGGTGGACAGAGGAGACGTTGAGATTAAAAATAACACGTGGGCAGGAACAAGGAATTCAAAGAGAAAGGCTGGAGATGAAACAGGAAGAAGAATTGAAAGAAGGTGACATGAAAAAGACAGCGAGAATAAAGAAGAAGGAACCATTTCCACTTTCAAAAAACACTCAAACATTTTTACAGTGAGCTGCTCTGAATTCTAGAGGAGACTGCAGACATTCACAAGATGCAGGAAGCCCATCTGCTCGTAATTAGGGATGCATACTGCACAACATCTATTCTGATGGTGGATATCAAGTCAGGACCAAAATAAAAGACAGGTATCCGAGTTCCCTCACTCTAAATTCTGACACCAAACACCTCATGCATTACATTACAAGTCAAAACTCAAAGGTCTGATTTTCCTCCAAAGCCTGGAATTAATGTTAATGTTCTCTCGCTAAGATAAAAAATGACATCCAGTTAATATTTGGGCAGGCCGCCCAGGTCAATTAACGGCCTGTCGAGTACTTTTTCGTTTCAATTCATTTCGGAAGCTGTGATGTGCGACGCTGGTGGTTCTCGCCAACATCCTTTTAAAACAATCACAATCGAATGCGACCAAATGCCTGCAGACCACTGCACCAATGAAGCAATGCACGTTTTCTCTTTTGAATCAAGGAGGAAGAGGAGACAGGTTGATATACACTGATAACTAAATGGTAATATCTAAGTACTTAACTATCAGTTGCTTATTTACACATCCAGACGACACGGAGCGACATTAGCTTCATTTGGGGGTCGTGTTTATTGGGTTTTATCCAGCCAACTCCGAGTCCAATCTTTTAGCTCCGGTTTTGGTCCCTACCAACTTCTTTTTTATTTCAGAAGAGTGAACAATAATCAGCAATCACCAGTGGGTGAACATACAAACAAAACAGTATAATCTCTACCAACTTCTGAGGGAAATATCTGTCTCTTTAGCCGCTGAATGCTCCACTACGTTCACCTGCTAGTCTCTAACTGCATCCGTCTGCTGTCTGGTGCTGAGCAGGTGGTCTACATTGAATTTCACTGAAAGCATCAGCCTGCTGCCACTGAAACCAAACGTGGATGAGAGTAGCAAGAGTGAACCAAAACAGTAAAATTGGAGTGAGAATGAGTAAAAGTGCTGCTGAGTCAACCTAACAACCAGAGGGGAAACACACATACCAGCTGAGTCGATGTAGGTGAAGAAAAGGGACTAACACTCTGCTCCATCGGGGGCAACAATCATGTTTAACTACATATTCATTTGAGAGTAATTAATTGATATTAATTGTAAAGGTGACCTGGATGAAGGATGATTAAAACTGGTTCATTCTTTTTTGTGTCAGTATCTGCAAAAATGATGTCAGTGCATCCCTCCTCATAATGTGCACTCTTTCTGATTATCCTTAATAAGCCTGGATGATTAAGGTGGAAGGGTGGCTATCTGAAGACTCATCAGCTCAGAGAGGATACGGAGAGCGGGACTTACGTCATCAGGAAAGAGGTGTAATCGCTGCATCATGGTGCGGCGCTGCAGATTCCTTGGCAGCATGCCGTAAACCGCTAGCTTCACAATCTGGTGAGAAGAAGAAGAACATTGAAAAGGTTGATATACAATCAACTCGCCGGTGTCTATAGCAACAAAAAAATACATTTTTCCACACATTTGCTTCCAAAATTATGTTTCTCAATGTGAATTGGACTTGGAGAGAGTTACTGGACGGAGACATTGGACGGAAATATTGGAGAGAGATGTTGGACAGAGGCTGTGCTGACAAATCATTCATCTGTCCAATTCTGTTTCTCCCTCTTCGCTCGCCAACGCTCCAAATTTCATTTTAACTAAACCACCATCAGGACACACGTCTGTGGTCACCGGCTGGACTAAACCCTGCATCAGCATAGAGCCAACAGCAGAGAAATGACTCTCCTGGTTTTGTAAATTACAGATTGTAAACCTGTAACCAGGTTACAGTATTTTTATTAGCCTACACAAAGCCGCACAATGGAGAAAGTCTATAAACACTTTGTGTATGGCTCTTATTCTGCCATTGCAGTTGACATGTTTAGTAATTCTGAACAGCCCAGTGTAATAACTACAGTTGATGTAATATCTGCCAATAACATTTTTTCCACTCTTAATGTAATAAAAGTCAATAATGCAATAACTTACCAATAATGTAATACAACTACGGAACCAATAACCACTTATTACATTATTAACTGGTTATAACATTATTAGCTGGTTAAAAAAAAAGACCATTCAAAACATAATAATTGGAGCTCATAATGTGATAATATATACTTTTATCAGTATGTTTAAGTTTTATTTATTATCAAGTGTCAGACTTCCATAACCCATATCCTGTAGCGTGATTTAAGGCCTGAAGGTAAAACAATAATACAACTGGACGCAAGACATACAAATAATTAGTCATTAGTATCTCAGGGGTGCAGTCTAGGCCGAACTTCTCCTTCTAACCCACGCTACAAACTAAATTAAGATTGTACATATAATTCAAAGATAATTCATAAAGAAGATAACCATACCAAATAAAATTCTTATTTCATTCATTTTCAAAACACTTTTTAACCAAAATTCAAGACAAAAGGAATCAATCTAATCGTTTAATGAAATTGTTTCTATCTCAAAACCATTTATATACTGGAAGGTGTACTAAAGAGAGAGGTGAAGGGGGGATAAATATGTGCAGCATCAAGCATTAGAAGCCAAGAGAGTATGGGCAGAAATATGTGTCACTAGAAACTGAATTTGAATCATTTATATTTAAACTTGAATTGCTCAACTTGAATAACTGCATTGAAAAACTGAATCTGAATGTCACAACATGAAACTGAATTTATTAGTTTGGAAGTAAATTCCAATAAACTTGGAAATGAATGTAATTTTAGGAAATTTAATTCAGTTGCTCTGAAACTGTATTTGATCCTCACTGAAAATTCAACTCTGTGTACTTCCACATTCATTTTCTCACAATTCAAATTCAGTTCTAGTAATTCAATTTCAGTTTACACATCCGGTTGTCGGGGAAGCGCAATCGCAAAAAGTGCCAATTCACAGATCTCCAAGTCCGTATTAGCCTACGTTTTCATAGTTTGTTTATTGATTAAATCCCGACTCCAAAGTGGCAGAAAGGAAGGTCTGTCTCCTCCAAATCAATTTTAATGCAATTATTCAAGTTGAGGAATTAAAATATACTGTAAATGATTCAAGCCGAAAGTTAAGAAAGAAACAAATCGAACCCACTCTTTGTGTTTACCAGTAATGGTCGTCATAGAGTCTGATGCAGCTCAGGCATTATTCACTCCACTAAAAGTTTGCTATGACTTTTAAAAAGTTGAGAATGAAAATGGATTGAAGCTCGCTTGGCTTGTAGTTTAGATTTGGCTCAAACACTCCTTTCTAAATCCTGCCAGTCCTCCCTGCAATGTGTCTGACTTCTTCTCTCTCCAGGTGTCAGCCATCATCGCCCTCTCCTCTGCTGCACCACGCCCACTCTCTCACAGCTGTCAGCAATCCTCTGTTGTGCACTAAAGGAGCAGACTGCAGTTTTTTGACAACCTTTACTGTTGCTGCTCAAAAGATTTTAACCAATTCTGACCTCTGAATATTAATCTTAACACTACGAGAGTCTAAAACTGAAGCAAATGATGCACTGATGCAAACACGTGTATGCCCCCCTTTTTAAAAACAACTACCATATCTTTATCTGTGGTAAAAACAGACACCTAGTGTTGGTGGATATGAGCCACAGGAGCAGCACCCTAAGCCCACTGTGAGATGTCAATTGCAAATATTAAAAGATATATAAAACTGAATAGCACCTTAAAACACTTTAAAACATTACCTCAGTTTAAAGGATAAGGCGAGTGTTATTTGATATATTTATCAATGTTAACAAATCTCATGAAAACACAACATGTGTTCGTCCAGCTCGCAATACTGTACTGAGTTCCGGTCCGGACATTAACTGTGGCACAAAACCCCACGTATATTCATTGATACCGGAGGTGTACATTTTTAAAAACAGGTCACAAATATATATTTTCATCTTTTAAAAAGGCTAAATAACTTCTTACACTGTTACTCCAACAGGAATACATTTATTAGGGACTATTTTCAGGTGTGGATTAATACACATTTGGTGTTCTGGTGAGTATTTACGGCAGCAGGACGGCGTATGGGGTATCGACTTAAAAATAACCTACAGTGTCCATGTTTATCGTAATAAAGGAACAGGTCACCCAGTCAATTAATAGCTTTAATAGAGCTCTATAGCACATATAAATAGGTTATTATCAGGCTTTGGCTACACACAAAATACTCCTTAGCGGATCAATTTCTTGTTGGTTTTGGTCTTTTCATGGGATTTGTTGACAATAAGAAAAAAAACACACAATAACCAGACTTATCCTTCAGGCTCATGAGCTGTCATTTCTCTCTCTCGTGACAAAGCCTCCATATTTTGTAATACAGACATCAACTGATTGTGGTACATCAAGTACCGTATGTAGGTCGCATCAAGTTCTGAATGTAACACAATGAAGAGCCCTTAACCCTGAAAACCATGAATATGCAACACAACCGAAACCCCAGGAGTTATCCTTGAACTGACTTTCTTGTACCGAGTTTCAGAACGCACCATCACCAGAGTAAATCCACTGCTGTTTAATCCCTGTTCACTGCACTTCCACATTAATATGCACGAGCAGCACACATGAAGGAAGGGGATAAATGTCAAACCACGAAACACCTGCTCTTCACAGCATGTGGCAGACAAATAAATGACACTAATCTCCCAGAATGTGGGTTAAATCATACATACAGTATAATAAAAAATTCATGCTGTGAGGAATGTGGCAGTGGTATATCTGAAATTTTAGAATTCTCTCTAAATAATAATAAAAAAAATGGTTGATTGAAGACACTTACAGCTTTTGGGTCTTTTTGGTGCAGCTGCATCGCTGTGAGCTGTTTGAATCCACCTGGATACCTTTAGAGAGAAAGACAAGCTCAGTCAGTCCTTGTTTCTACAAACGTGTGTCAGATGATATGAGACTATTGAGCTTTAACACCCCTGAAAACTCTGGTTTACAGCTATTAGATATATATGGAAATGAAAATATACCAGACATGACAAAGAATAATAATCTTCTACTTAACACAACTGATGAATATATTAAAACACAGTTCTGTTTTTAATCTGCATTTCTAATCAAATTATTATTTTTTTTTAAACAAAAAGAAATACATTAGCCACTTGTAGAAAATGTAAAAAATACAATTTAACAGAGGATATTAGAGCATCTAATGCCGATCTCAGTGTGCCCCTTTAAAGTGCCGTATTATAAGCAAACCTTGGGAAATACTAACCACCCCCAAATGCTAATATGCAAGTACTATGCAAAGGAAGATTCATAAATTTATTCCAAATAATTTGTCAAAAATCTGTGAGTCCAGAATAGAAACTGCAACACAACTCTAACCAACCACAAAAGCTTCACAGTATATATAGTCTTGTATAGTATGGACTAGAGTAGGGCTGCACAATTAATCGAATATTAATCTCGATCACGATTTTGGCTTCCCACAATTAAATGAACATGATCGACTGTGATATTGATGTTTAAAATGCATGCTTTTTTTCAACTTTATGTTTACTGAGTAAAGTTAAAAACACACATTACAGTTATTACAAGATTTTTTTCCTTTTAAATTCTGAATGGAAAAATGCAATTTATTTATATTTTAATTCTAGGAGTTGCACTAAATTCAGGTGAAGAACTTTAATTTTTAGTCTTATTTTGATGTATTTGTACATTACAACATGGAAGTGAAAGCAGAGCTCTGTTTATTTAAATGTTAAAGCGCAATACAAATATGTTGTCCCTAAGAATATCCGTGATAAATCACTGTGATCTCAGTTTTGATCAAAAATAATCGTGATTATCATTTTGGTCATAATCGTGCAGCCCCAGTATAGAGTATGAATGTGACATGCATTTCTTGAAACATTTTCTGAGTGGTTCATAGGTATTGAACCACTCAGAACAAAGACAAAGAACAAAGACAAACTTGAAACACAGAAGAAAAAGAGACAGTTAAAGTGGAATATCATATGAGGTAGTATGCACTTACCCCGTGTGTGATGAGTAGACTTTCTGCTCCCATTTGTTTCCAGAGAAAGCTATGTGTTTGGTGTTTATGACTACTACATGGTCACCGCAGTCACCTGTTCAGAAGATGTTTATTTTCAGTTATGTTTATTTTTATTATGAAAATAAATAATACTTTAACAGAGAGTCAGACAGGTACAGACACAGTTAGTATGTTAGTGATAATACCAACAACAGCAGTAAGTTTGCTAAACCAACAAAGAGTATTCTGAGAATGTCCCTTTATTGAGTATTAGTAATAACGGAGCAAAAATAAAGTTTATCCTCCACTGCTATCATGTGGCCGTTCTGTGTCACTACAACCTTAAACTAAGGGTGGTTTGTGGTTTCATAATAGAAAAGTGGAATAGTAGTTTATACAAAAGGGTTATGTTAAAGTGAGACAGTTGCTCGTGACTTTTTATGTGTGTGTCCTGTGACGGATTGGCCTCCTACTCACTCAGTGCGTGGTAGATAGGCTTGTGTTTCCCCTGTAATCTAACAGCACACATGGTGGCGATCTTCCCAGGAGGCTGCACTCTGGCATCGATCAGGAACCACGAACGAGCGAAGGTCGCCCATTGCTAAAAAGGAGAGCGGGAGAACGAAGAGGTTAAATAAACTGACTGGCGTGGGACCATCACATAACATAATGGGTGTGGGAAGAAATAAAAGTGACCTGCATTTTCTGTGACAATGGGCCTTTTTCAAGGAAGACATTTTTTTACATGTCACAGTAGGAAAAGCACAGGTGGAATGAAATGAATGATGACTTAACTCCATTTAGCTGCTTCAGTTTCAAGCAGGGAATGAAATTAGCACCTGCCACCTGCCAAATAACAGGGTAAATGTTGGATGTGGCAGGTGAAAATGTCAGGTCACCTGCCACCATGGCAGACAGGTTTTCCCTATATTAAGAAATGTTATTTTTAAAAAGCAATTCTGAAGCCTAAATTAAATATATGGTAACACTTAATTTTACAGCACCGCTATTTCTCAATAGCTGGTAATTTATTTAATACATTTCCAGGAAAAGAAGAAGTTAATTGTTTTGCTTTATTTCCATGTCTGCTGGTAAAAAGATAATAATTAGCAAATAACTTCTTTGAAATTTCTTGAAAAACTCCCTGAATCATGACATTAGCTACCAGGTTACATTTGTGTAGACAATAAGTCACACAATGGTGAAATTTGTGCCGAATCAGAAGTGTCTTCGTCCAATGAAGAGCAGCGCACAGCCGCTTCTCAAGCCTAAGGGCCCTATTTTAAACATTATATACTATTTTAGCATATCATTATTAAATTATGTTTATAATAAAGTAATTTGCGATATATTTTGAGGTAAATATTGGGGTAATTTGGCAGTAATTCCAAAGAAATTTCAAATAGGTAACTTGCTAATTATCATCTAATTACCATGAAATTTGTGGCCCTGTAAAATTAAGTGTAACCAAATATAGTCATGCATTAAGGATACATGATATATTCCATAATTCTACAGTCTGGTACCACTGACTGACTCATTGTTTACAATTTTAAAGTGTTCTACATTTATATTTCAGAAGTGGCAGACAAAAAAAATGAGTGGCCGGTAGAAATGTTCAGTGACCTGCCACATTGGCAGGTGATGAAAAAGGTTAATTTCAGACCCTAGTTTCAAGGTCCTGATATTGTGGCACGTTCAATCTGACATATCATCAATGAAACACTCCTCATAATGTACAGGATGGAGATTAAGGGTTTGGCTACACGCTTCATTTGGGTTCCAGCTCATGCTGGTGTGGAGAGAAATGAGCAGGTGGATACTCTGGCCAAACAAACACCTAAGAGATAATGTTCAGCGAGCTGGTCATTGTTGCTGGCATTTATTTTCCTTAAAATCCCTTGCTCCACACTCCTGTCCAGGTGGTGGCAGTAATGCACCTCTCAGCTGGTTTACCTATAAACACTGAAGAAGACGAAGAAGAAGGAGCCCACTCTTCAGTGTAATTGTATATTGTTCAGTATGTCTCGCAGAAAGTGCTTCTACGGTTGTAAAGGAAAGGTCAGTCTGTTTACCTTTCCTAAAGAAGAGAGCACCAGACACCAGTGGATAGAGTTTCTGTTCTCGGACCAGCCACTGCCCTCTGCCACCGTGCTGCTGTGTTCACGACACTTCACCGAGGACTCCTTCCTCAACACAGCCCAGTATGTGGCTGGATACTCGGCTAAGCTCATACTAAAGGTCGGGGCTGTTCCGACCGTGAAGGGCCGAGTGGAGGACTCAGAAGCTCAAACTGTGAGTAACATAATCACTGAACTGTTTGTCCTCATACTGATAATCACACAAAGTAGCTTGTTAGCAAAGGAGCTATACCGAGACAATATTGGTTATAACGCTTCCTGCAAACAACAGCGTGTGTTATATAAACAGTGTATAATGTACAATGTGTAAAGGTTACCTGGGCAGATCTGGAGAAACTTGACATCTCGATGACACTAGCAGCACATCCTCAAGATATTTGACCCTCAATCCAAACCATGCAACCAACACAGTGAGGGACGGTGCTCTTGTTAATTTGACTCGGTTGAAACAAGATGTGAGACTTCACCACCGTTCCTTCTTCTGCTTCTTCTTCTTCTTCTTCTTCTTCAATGGTGGGTTGTAGACGTTACTTATAAATGTGAATACCGCCATCTACTGTACTGGAGTATGTAGTATAAAATTCAAACTTTATTGCAGACTCCTGATTAAAAAAAAAACAAGACATTACATATAATACATTACAATACAAGATGCACAATTAAAAGTAATGATTTAAAGAAAAAAAAGTAGAGTACAGCAGAGTCTCCGGCCCTGGAGACCAAAGCTACAGTCTCCCCGACGTACTACGACCAACACTGTTTAACAGACGGGCTTCACTAGATATAACAGCGTAGCCACACGCGAGCGCACATATGTGAGCGTGCATGGGACACCGACCCAGGTGATTTATATGTGTAAGAAGCTACAAACGGTCCCTCTGTGATATATGTGCACACATACTAATCATAGGTCACAACAGCGCTAAATTTGGCTGAATTATAAAAGGCAGAAGTGGTCAAATGAAGAGCCGTTTGGGAGCCGAAAGTGACGGTTCACTAAAAATAGCCTGAATTCCCATCACTATCATTTTAGCCAGTTTAGTGTTGAGGATGTTGTGGGCGGGGCTGAAAGCATGGCTCGATGAAGCAGTGGAGCCATCCTTAGCATGACTCCTCCCACCAGCACTATACAGCAACTAGCGACGTCCTGCCTTCACTACAACCCACAGTAGATATCTATCCAGCCATGCCTTCTCCGGCTCCACCGCGCAGATGCGTCTTCCCAGGATGCCAGAACTTAAAGACCCGCTCGGTCTCTTTATTTAAGTTCCCTAGCAACGAGGAGATGAAGAAGATCTGGATTGAGTTTGTGCAGAAGAGCCATGTTGAAGGAGAGCTGAAGATCACCACCAACACCCGCCTCTGCAGCGACCATTTCACATCAGATTGTTTTAAAAACTTTCAAAGGAAACAACTTGGATTTACTCACACTCCGTTGTTACTGGCGACCGGGGCTGTACCATCTATAACTCTCCCCAGCCCTCATCCTCCCAGCCCAACGACATCTGGCAACATCAGCGGCAGTACGAGCCCACCAAACAGTGTAAGTGTGTGCTTATGTATATAATTATAGTAGGTAGTCTACAACAACTCTGCTAAATTAAACATTTTAATAAAGGCTCTATGATGAGTATTGTTGTATATCCTAGTTTCTACCCGGTCATACTATGACGACGCACATCAACGTAGTTACCAAACTTCCTGTTCCTTCCATTGATGGGAATTCAGACTCTTTTTAGTGAGCCGGTTCATTTGGCTCAGCTCACTAAAGAAGAGCCGGCTCTTTCAGCTCCCAAACGGCTCTTTATTTTACCACTTCTGCCTTTTATAATTCAGCCAAATTTAGCGCTGTTTTGACCTGTGATTAGTATGTGTGCACATATATGCCCTCCAAGAGGCGATTCAGAGTCCCTACATTTAACCGCACCAGGCTAAAGAACGCTTTTGTCCATCAGTCCATCCTGTTGCTAAATAATAATTAATGTGCTGCTAAAGACATGTAAATCCAGAGGACATATGGTCATTTTGTAATGGGTTATGTATGAATAATTGTGATGTGTTTTGTTATTTTGTCTGATGGGTCTTACTTGTCTGTCTGTCTGTCTGTCTGTCTATGGTAACAGTATGTCTATTGTATGTGTATTTTTTCTCAAACTGAGCTGCAACATGAATTTCAAGTGCAAACTGACAATGAAGTTGTATCGTATATCACTTAAATTATTCAATATAATTATACTAAACCTTATAATTTCCAGAATACCGTAACTTTACATGCTGCTTCGTTTCCGACTGTCACTCATCGTGTCTGCTACTTGCGCACCGTACTCTTCTCTCTCTTTCTCTCCTCCTCTTTCTCCTGCTCTGTACCTGTAGACCGTCATTAACACAACATTCAGTCACAGTCAGTGCATGGAGTGCCCGTGGCGCGGAGAAGATCATCCTATCTTTCTGCCTTGAATTAATTAAAGTAGAAGAGAAAAAAAGGCTTCCATCGTTCACATAAAAGAGCCGGCTCTTTGAACCGTCTCGTTCGCGACGACACATCACTACTTCCTTCCTCCCGACAGAAAGAGAGCGGGGAAATTTGACAGTCGCTGATTATTGCTGCAAAGTAACACTAGTTTTGACTTATTTCTTTGTTCTTGTACATTAGAACAAAGTGTTGTTTATGACCGTTTTGTTTGGCGAATCAAAAAGGAGCTTTATTCATTTAAAACGTTTAAACCGACCCAACATGAGGACTTTAGAGGAGGTTCAGGCCACTCTGCAGATCGCCAAGCTGAAGGAGGAAGATCTGCAGACAACAGTCCACTGCCTGTCCTTTGGAGAAAACGTTTCATCTGCAGACTACTGCCTCATGGAGCTGGACGACACACTGTGCAAACACATAGAAGCTGGGCAAAGGTAAGCTACTAAAATAATGTCAATTGATAGATAGATAGATAGATAGATAGATAGATAGATAGATAGATAGATAGATAGTAACTTTATTGATCCAGAGGGAAATTCAAGTTTCCAGCATCACAGTTCCATAGTGCAAAACATGTTAGTAAAAAGGCAGTAAAAAAGTTAGTAGTACAAAGTACAAAAAAATTATACCAGATATAAAAATACAAGGAGATGAAGAAGAAAACTGTTAAAACTGAATATAGTGCAGGGGAACAGCTGTGATACAGGACTATTAAAAAAGTGAGTATAGT
>CAKAOI010049262.1:4281-40070 GCA_916701655.1 Sebastiscus albofasciatus
AAAATTTCATGTAAATTTCATGTATCTTGAAGAAAGATACTATACTATGACTTATTTTCATGAAATTTTTCGACATACTATATTATGACTTTTTTTCATACATTTTCTTTGCATACTATACCATGTATTTTTTTTCATGAAATTTTTTGAAGTACTATACTATGACTTTTTTTTCATGAAATTTTTTGAAGTACTATACTATGACTTTTTTTTATGAAATTTTTTGACGTACTATACTATGACTTTTTTGCATGAAATTTTTCGACATACTATACTGTGACTTTTTTTCATGACATCTTTTGCATTAAATTTTTTGCATACTATACTACAGCTTTTTTTCGACATACTATAATATCACTTTTTTCACCATTTTTACAGCCCGGCTTAAGGCTGCAAAAAAACGGGAGACCAGGCGAGTTTTAAAATACTAAAAGGCATTTATTTAACAAACAATAAATAACTAAACAGATGTTGAAAGTCAGTAATCAGTAATGTTGGCATGTGTGGGCGTGTGAAAATGTCTGCAGCAAACAAAACCAAAACAGCTGTGCCAGCCAAGGAAAAAAGAGACATCTGTGGTAGAGAGCTTTAATATCACCACCACACCGAGCCCAAGTGTGGCTCATCAGCCTGTCGACCCTCTGCCCTTCAAAACATAGAAGAACCAGCAAAAGGATATTGGGACACCTAGTGGAGAGGAGGGGTCGTCACAAAATACAATGACTTTTTTACCACTTTCTTCGACATTCTATACCATGACCTTTTTTACCACTTTTAAATTACTTTTCTTCCACTTTTTTCGACATACTATAATATGACTTTTTTACCACTTTCTTCAACATTCTATACCATGACCTTTTTTACCACTTTTAAATTACTTTTCTTCCACTTTTTTGACATACCACAAACTATGACTTTTTTCAAAATATTATACTATTCATTTTTTTAAGAATTTTTTTCAACATAGTATACTTTGACTTTTATATCACTTTTTTCGACATAGTATATACTATGACTTTTTTTATCACTTTTTTGATTCTATGACTTTTATATAATTTTTTTCAACATATTATAATGACTTTTTCGAAAAAAAAGTATATAAAAAAAGAAAAAGTCGTATATAATGTTGAAAAAAGGGATAAAAAAAAGTGTCACAGTATAGTATGTCGGAAATAAATTATAAAAAATTCATAGTATAGTGAGTCGAAAAAAGTGATAAAAAAGGTCATAGTATAGTATGTCGAAAAAATGTATTAAGTCATAGTATAACATGTCGAAGAAAAGTGATAAGTCATGGTATAGTATGTTGAAAACAGTCATATTATAGTATGTCGAATAAAGTGATAAAAAGTCATAGTATAGTATGTGAAAAAAAGTGATAAAAAAGTGATATTTTAATATATTGAAAAACGTGATGAAAAAGTAATATAGTATGTTGAAAAAACGTAGAGTATAGCAGTTCATAAAAAGTGATAAAAAAAGTCATAGTATAGTATGTCGAATAAATTGATGAAGTCAGAGTAGTATGTCGATTAAAGTCATAGTATAGTATGTCGAAAAAAGTGATTAAAAAATGTATAGTATCTCGAAAAGTCACATTATAGTATGTCAAAAAACGTGACAAAAGTCATATTATAGTATGTCGAAAAAAGTGATAAAAAAAGTTATAGTAAAATATTTTGAAAAAAGTCATAGTTTGGTATGTCAAAAAAGTGGAAGAAAAGTCATATAAAAGTGGAAGAAAAGTCATAGTATAGTATGTCGAAAAAAGTCTCAGAAGTGGGAACCAAACGTCAGGTAGCTTCCACAGAGATAAACCAAACATTCATTTTGGACCCGTCAACATTTTTAAAATGATTAATCACAATCACATTTGAAGAAAAGCCACACTTTTATTTGGCAACTTTCTAAAACCTCTGTGTTATTTTAAAAAAAAAATATTCATCTACGTAAAAATTAAATTCTCATTACATCCCAACAGCAATCAATAAATCAGATGCTCTGACAAAAAAAAAGAAAAAGTCTGCTGTGTGTGTCCGTCGCAGGACTGTAATAAGCCTGTTGAATGAAACGATTGGACGGCCTGCCTGTCATTGCGAAGACTTCCACAATCTCCAAGCTTGACAGCTGTGAGTACTAACAATAGCCGTGTTCGTTATTTACCTTTGTTATGATATGTTTATGTTCTTAATGATAATTTAGGGAGAGTGGCTATGAAGGGAGGCCTGAACGGACGGACTCTCAGTGTTGCTGACTTGGCAACTTTCTCGCTAGATTTAGGGACTTCTGGAGCGAGTGCTGCTAAATACTTTAATTGGAAAAGAGATGGCAACACTGGGCTCGATTTTTCATTTGAAAAATTGTAATAATCTAGTGTATTCTAGTTTCTCAGCATTACCGATCCTATCTTTAAATGACCAGTGTGTAGGATTTAGGAGATTAGGGAATGGAATATAATATTCATAATTATGCTAACCTTTTTTAGTGGATTTATTTCATAGTGAATAAAGTAATTGCTTGAATTTCTCTCCTTCAGCTTCAAAATATCTAGTTTATGTAAATGTGTAATATTATAAATTTCAATATTATAAATGCTCAAATGCCACCTGACAGCTGCTCTTCACCTGCCATCTGATTGGTTGACGAGTTGTTGTGATCTTCTCCAGCTCCAATCTGCTGGTTTCAGGGAGAATCGAGCTTCCCGAGGCTCTGCTGAGCTTTCTGAGCTCGTCTGATTCTTTCCTCGAAGAAACTCTGCTGTTGCTGATTCCTCTGAGCCAACCTGACAAACCACTGCTCCCTCAGCCTGGAGAGAAGATGGAGATGGAGATGGAGGGAGAGAGGAGGCAAAGGGGGAGGAAAAGGAATAAGCGGGGGTTCAGACTGAAAACAACCCTCTTGAGGGTCAGCAGTGGTGCGGGTGTCGATGATGAAATATGATCCAGGAACTCCAGTTTGACTACTAGATCAATGAATTTGAAGGCATATATATAAATATATTCAAACACACCCTTTTAGAATAGGCGAAAATAACACATTTACTTATACTACATTCAAAAAATGACAGTTTTTGCCCCAAACTGCATGTAATTATCATAAAGTGGGCATGTCTGTAAAGGACGGACTCATGGGTTCACATATCTTGAAGTCAGAGGTCAAGGGGAACCCTTTGAAAATAGCTTTGCCAGTTTTTCCTCGCCAAAATTTAGCCTAACTTTGTAACGTTATTTAGCCTCCTTCCTGACAAGATATCATGACATGGTTGGTACCAATGAATTCCTTAGGTTTTCTAGTTTGATAGGATATCTGTAGCTTCACTCTAGCTCTAAAGCTGAGCCTGCTACAGCCTCTGAAAGACAGCAAAGTCAGGTTTACAGCAAAAACAGTGTTTATATGTAACCAAAACTTCTTATACTCCGACTATCATCTCTCTCTCTCATCTGCAACCGCTTATCCCGTTAGGGGTCGCGGGGGGGGGGCTGGAGCCGATCCCAGCCGACATTGGACGAAGGTGGGGTACACCCTGGACAGGTCGCCAGTCCATCGCAGGGCTGACACATAGAGACAGACAACCATTCACGCTCACATTCACACCTATGGGCAATTTAGAGTCAACAATGAACCTAACCTGCATGTCTTTGGACTGTGGGAGGAAACCGGAGTAAACCCACGTTAACACAGGGAGAACATGCAAACTCCACACAGAAGGGCCCCAAGTCAGATTCGAACCTGCAACCCTCTAGCTGTGAGGCGCCAGTGCTAACCACTGCACCACCGTGCAGCCCTCCGACTATCATATACATACTTAAAAAAAAAACTGCAATAAATATGTATATGATCCGACTATCATATACATATTTATTGCAGTTTTTTTTTAATTAGCCTACTTTAAGGTAGATTAAAGTTATATTTTGCTGCGTGCAGGCTGAATTCAGTATTTGGGAGGCTGAGATAACCAGGGGTTTTGTCAGAACATCAGAGGCCAGTATTTACCCTGACACCATAACTCCTGGGCTTAAATTAATCGTGCAGACATCCAGTGAAACTTGATCTGCAGTCATTGCTGTCACGGCTAATTGTGTTACAGAAAAATGGGAACAGTGCGTTTGTGTGTGTATGTGTGGGTGTGTGTGTGTAAGAGAGAGAGAGAGGCTGTTTGCTGTGACAGGATTAATATTGTTGTGTCTGTTAGCGAGCGTTCATCTGTCAGCACGCTCCGTCATGTGTTGGTTAATCTGCAGTCTGTCCTCAGATATTAACACTGATCTCCAGGATTCACGGGTATAGTCGAGCGGCCTCTAATCAACATTCCCAGGCTACTATGTGATGACAGACAGACGAGATGTAAACATAACCGAGGCATTTTCCAAACTAATCAAGTTATGATGGAGAGACGGGGACATGGGCCAGTAATAAAAGGTATTTTTAATTCTCTTTTGTTTTCCTCTCTGAATCTGCTGTTCATCCATCTTCATAAACTCCTGTCCAAACTTTATTCAAACCCACAGAGCTTCCCACAGAGATCCCACATATACTAAATATGTCAGGCTGAATTTTGGAGGGAATGTTTGATGCACCAGAGACAAATATTTCCATTTGATCAAGCGGTGCAGTCACAGAGGTGTAGGTTTGAATATTTCACTCCGTGTTAACATCACACAGCTTCAATGAAGAGCGCTGGAACAACATGATACAGAATATGATACTGTCAGACAGACTGGAGAAACATGAGCCGCTCGTGCGGCTGTAATCCCCTGAACATAAAAAGTTCATCATTAACAAATCATTTGATCTCACTCTCGTTGTTTGACACGTGGGTGAAGTTGCCAGATTAGATTGTTTAACTTGTTTATCTTTATAGTAAACACTCGGGGTGGATGAGTTGGTTGTATAAAGCGGCTGACTTTGACACCAGAGACTGCCCGGCAGACTTTTGTTTACTCTGCCCAATCAACAGTCAATCAACAGTCAGCGTTAGTTTCTTTTAGCCATGACCGCCATCGTTCCCTGACCTTAAAGTCCAACTGTAATTACAACTTTCCTCATTTTTTGTGTCAGGAAATTAGGGCTGTCAAAGTTAACGCGATAATAACGCATTAACGCAAATTTGACTTAACGTCACTAATTTATTAAACGCATTAACGCAATCGATCTTTCGGAGGTTGTAGCAGGCTCAGTTTAGATAGACGATATTAGCATCATATGAAAATAGAAAACCTAAGGAATCCATTGGTAACAACCATTTCATATTAGGAGGCTAAATAACGCTCCGAACTTATGCAAAATGGTCATTTTCAAAGGGATCCCTTGACATGAAAATGGGTTCTATGGGAACCCACGAGTCTCCCCTTTACAGACATGCCCACTTTATGATCATCACATGCAGTTTGGGGGCAAGTCATAGTCAAGTCAGCACACTGCCATGTTATGATTTGAGCATATTTTTTATGCTAAATGCAGTACCTGTGAGGGTTTCTGGACAATATCTGTCATTGTTTTGTGTTGTTAATTTATATCCAATAATACATATATACATACATTTGTATAAAGCAAGCATATTTGCCCACTCCCATGTTGATAAGAGTATTAAATACTTGAAAAATCTCCCTTTAAGGTACATTTTGAACAGATAAAATAAGGTGTGATTAATTTGCAATTAATCTCGATCAACTATGGACAATCATGCGATTAATCACAATTAAATATTTTAATCGATTGGCAGCCCTAAAGGAAATATAAATTATAATGACACTACAGCTATGTACATATTAATCAAGATACAAGTTTTATCATCTTCACAAGCTCCCACAGATATGTTGACATGGAGTGGCCTTTTCCTATTGCTTTAATGAAATGGGGAGGATAACAGCTCATCACAAACCATTTGAGACTGGCGTAGTTACACTTGAGAGGAGCAACGATGATGTCAGTATGTAGCGTAGAGAGATTAATCTTAAACCACTTCAGTTTTCAGTCTGTCTTACTGTAAATGCTTGTCAGATGTATTTTCACTTAGCCTTCTATCTGACAGCTCTCCAATCCACCCATACGGCCTGATGTGACTAAGTGTATAATGGGATCCTAGGTGTCTAAAAACTAAATTTCCTTTCCTAACTTTATCTGGAATTGTAACCAATGAGACTCGGAGCTGGCCACTTGTAACAGCCACCTTCCAGGACTACAGATTTGAGCATTTAAAATGACACATAACTTTTGCTGCTGACCGTGCCAGAGCGCTGCTCCTCCTGCGATCCTCCTCCCCGTCCATCTGCTCGCTGTGCTGAACAATCCTCTGCTCCCAGAAGGACTTCAGCTTCTGTTTGTCATGAATCCGCGCTGCGTTCATCACCTGACAACAGGAACCAAACTGCGGTCAATCTCCTCTGCAGAAAAAGGTTTGCGTGTTTGAACAATGTTAGATTTAACATCCTTGAACTGAATCTGCTTTGGTTACTTACTGCTGTTTTCCAGCTGGTGTGGACTCCTGTCCTCTTGTCTTCTCTCTTGTTCTTCTCTCAGTTCTTCTTTTTCACTTATCAGTAATCTGTCATCTCTTCTCCCCCTCTCTCTTTCCTTTTTATGTCTCTTGTTTCCTCCGGTCCTCTTTTCCTTTCTCCTTTATCTCCTCTTTTAACTCCTCCCCTCCTCTCCACCTTTCTGTTCTATCATCTCCCTAGTTACCTTCTCTCCTCCTCTCCCCTCATTTTTTCTTCTTCTCTGACCTTCCTTTTTCCCCCCTTTTATTCTCTTCTTCTATCTATTCTTAATCTTTCTATATATCCTATACTCTCTTGCCCCTCTTCTTTCCTCTTTCTTCCGTTCACACTCTTTTCTGTTGTCTTCTTATCACTTGTTTCATTCTCTTTTCTTTTCTCTTTTAATGTTATATTTTCTCTGTCTCTCCACTTTTTTCTCTTTCCATAACTGAACATCTCTCAAGGTCACAAAGTGTGAGGACATTTTGATTTTACTTCTGCTACTCATGTCTTCAGTAGTATTATTGCACACACACACATCCACACAATACTGTACAGAAAGACACAGATGTCGCATGGCTTAACCGAACGGCACCGGGTTCTTAACCACGGCTTAATCATCTTTACACTCCCAGTCACAGCGAGGCTGCTCTACTCGCCGGCGCATGTCTGCACCCGTTCCTCAGCCACAGCCTCCCCTTTCAAAACACGCCGTCACTCCCAACTAGTCAAATACCGCAGCTTGGGCAGTGGCCTTCAAACTATGACGCTCTAGGTGTCTCTCTAGAGTCAGTATTGGACGGGTCAGGGACAGTGTGTCAGTTACATGCATAGTGTCTTTTCAAAATACGTAGGTTTACTTAGTTTTTAGATTTACTTACTCAACAAAACTACTTGGTTTAAGCTTAAATGTTGCATAAAATAAGTCTGTTTGTTACATAACTGGCACTAATTAAGTATGCATGTTATGTAACAAAAGTAAGGTAAAATAAGTCAACGTGACTTGGTTTCACACAGGACGAGTGTGAACAGTGGTCTCCTGGGTGAAAGTCCTGTGTTTGTTTGACCCAACCATTCTTCCTTCCCGCTCGGCCGACTTTCTCGCTCTTTATACTACATCAGTTGCTCTGACCATCTAATCTAGACACAGATGGGTTTACATTGGAGATAGTTGAAAGCCCGGTGCGTCTCATACAGACACTAAAGTGTGCCCCGTTGCGCTGCCATCAGACGCCAAGGCACACTGACCAAACTTCGGTATTTGACGAGTTGGGAGTGAGACACACTCCTGTGTCGGAGTTCATCCCCCCATCAGCCAGGGTACATAATCTTTATTTTATACTTTATAAGTTTATTGTATGACAACAAAAATGTATAAGCTAAATTTAGGCACTGACAATAAGATGCTATAATCATATTTCACTATTTCTGAGCACTATTGTGACCTCTTACTATTCTCTATAGTCCATATAGTTAATTTCGTGTCACAATTTCAAAACTATAGGTCAGTGAATGAATACATTTGTGTTTCCATCCTGACTCCTTTCTCCTCTGCCTTGTAACCAAAGGGAAAATGAGGATGATGAAAATGACATTCCAGGACCATCAACAAAGTCAGCATGTCCTATGAAGCGTCATCGAGGTGGGTCTGCCACCAGAAGATTGGTGGCATAACAGAGAGGAGAGAGATAAAACACCAGATCCAGTCAGGTTCATGCCCCTGACACCACCGCCTCATGGTCTCCCCTTTCACCTTTCCAGCTGTTTTTTAGTACAGTGGAGACCGCTTATAATGATCAAAAAGCTTCGGTTTGCTGTTTAAATGATTCACTTAATCACGTAATCTGCTTAGTGTTAATTTTGAGACTTTTCAAACATGACAACATATGGAAAAACATTTTAAAACTACGTTAGACTAATGTTAATTGAAGTTTTATTTTTTACTTTACTCCCTTGATACTTTACCTCGCAGACCCATATCATGATGGGAAAAGGAAAGTCATCTCTGAATGAAAATCGAATGTGCACGTGGAAAGCATCTGCGCCAAGTGGATTAATAATGCCTTGTCACGTAATACCCCCCAAAGGGAAACTTTTTCCATTCTTCAACCGGCTCTGTGGCACACATGTGTTACGGGTGTAACCTGTATGAAGCAAGTAGAACAGGAGCAATGAGGACACGGTGCGTCTCGTTTCCTTCCAGATTGCTTCTCTGGTTGTTTTATTACACAACTCAACACCATGTAGTCCTAATCACTACATATTTCTGTTATCTACATTTCAGTTCTCTTCATTACAGTCCATTACTCACTTCAGCATTCTCACAGTCTCAATAAAACACACATCCACTATAGTCAGTTACTCTTTCTGTGATACACATCCATTTCCAATCACATTTATATTCCATAAACATCTTTACTACTTAAAAAACTTTTTTTCCCCATAGAATTCAACTGGTTTAAAGGTCCCATATTGTGCTCATTTTCAGGTTCATACTTGTATTTTGTGTTTCTAATAGAACATGTTTACATGCTGTAATGTTAAAAAAGAAACTTTATTTTCCTCATACAGTCTGCCTAAATATACCTGTTTTTACACTCTGTCTGAAACGCTCCATTTTAGTGCTTTTCAACGGAATTGCGTTGCTAGGCAACAGTTTGGGTCCATGTTTACTTCCTGTCAGCTGATGTTATTTACATACAATGCAACAGGAAATACACTGGGACACATTTAGAGTGTTTACGTTTAAAATTGTGTAATGGTCTATATAAATTGTATATTTGTGACATCACAAATGGATAGAAATCCTAACGGCTTGTTTCAAACGCACAATTTCTGAATACGGGCTGTGTGTATTTCTCGGTATATCAAGTTTTGATAGTTTAACAGTATTTATATAGCACTTAAACCTGCAATATAATATAAAAGAACCTGAAAATCTCACTTTTTTACAATATGGGACCTTTAAACATTACTATTCCCATTTAGTGCAATTCAGAAGTGGTACACAATGCCTCTAAATATGCCATATTTTACATTAAACCACAACAAACAACCTACATTCAATTTACAACTTTCAATCAATATTAACAAAGTGCGTATGACTTAATAAACAGTAAACACATCAGTAAACAATTATCTGAAACATTCACAGTGTGCAGGAGGAGCCCTGAGAGAAACCATACTATTGTCAGGCACGTTAGACCCAAAATGGCGTCACTGCGCGAACACTTTACCGGGACGGACTTAACTTATTTTGGTCTTGTATGTAAATTAAAATCATTACAAACACTGTAAACATTTAGCGAACCATCTCATTAATAAATCCCAACATTATAACGTCGATAGTAGTGGTTTATTTACAGTTTACCGACCTGTATGAAGCAGGTAGAACAGGAGCAACGCGCGTCTAGTTTCTTTCCGGCTTCTGAGGAAACACCGGAAGTTGGCGTTCTCTGACTGACACCCCGGAGGAACTGAAGTGAACACGAACGTTCTGCCTCACTACTTCTCCAAAAAACGTTTAATTACTCCATTAATGCAAGGAAAATACATAAAATGTACAAAAATAAATGCATAAAATTACCCAAAACTATCAGTCCCATTATTACTCTCAATTTTATCATTTAAATGTGGTCACACTGTTTAAGGTATACGCCACATTTCCAAATTTTGCAGCAGTCTTTCAGTCATTTTGATTAAAATTCCACTGGTGCATGTATTGCATCATTAAATGTTAGTACAACACAATACAGTACATCTATGTCTTCTAACTGACGATCTGTCTATTATTATTTTTTTGTATTATATTTCATCTTTTCAAATGCATTTTAACATCACTCACAAATGTGTTTTAAGTCAGAGTGTGTGAGAAAAGTTGTTGTCAGCACATTACTCTTGTTTTGGTTTACTCATTGCTAAATATGTTATATGTTATTAAAGTATTTTGCATCTGCTTTACTCAAAGAATCTAGGAATCAAAGATTGTGACAGATTTAGAAAATAAAAATGATTTTTTTACTACTGAGATGGACTAAAAGTAAGTAATAATTGCTCACCTAGACTAGTAGAGATCAATTTTTTATAAGATTGAGGGGAACCAAATTATGGAGTAGCTTTTCAAATCTATCAAAAAACTGTTCATCTATCAAATGTTTCAAAAGTCGCTTAAAGGGTCATTTAATTGCTGTTTTGTAATTGCTTTTCCCCATGTAGTCCATGTATCTGTTTTTATTTTTATTATTTTTTTTTTCTTTCCCATGCACAGAATTATGTTTGGTTATGATTTCCCAGAAGTCTTTATAGACACATTACACACACATTTGTCTTTTTTTATATATTTATTGTTATTGTTATTATATATATCTTGTTCTAATTGTTTGTTATCACTATTATTTAGTCATATTATTTCTTTATATTAATCTTGTCTCTATAGGTGGAGGCTTCAGATAATCTCTCTCTCTCTCTCTCTCTCAGCCTCAGTCTCAGTCTCATTAACACCACACCTGCTGGAGTTAAGCTGTCTGTTAATGTCACAGTGGTGACATACACCATGTGTGCTCCCAGAGCTACTAATATACCCTAATAGCAATATCATCTGATGTCATAGCAATGACATGATGCACACATGGCCCACATGTGTGCGCGTGTGCGTGTGTGTGCATGTGTGTGCACCCTGTGCTAGCCCATTCCCAGCAAATAGATGAAATGTAAGTCTTAAAAAACAAAAATATGTATTTATTTATTTATATATCAAGTCAAAATTATCATTTAGTATCTCGCAACTATATCTTACTGTAGCTTCAAAGTGAGTGTGTGTGTGTGTGTGTGTGTGTGTGAATGACGTTTTGATGCACGACTTCTTGCGGCTGCTGACAAAATCCCTCAACAGGCGACTCAGATGGAAGGCATGACAAAACTCTGATATCATGTCACACACACACACACACCAATGACTTTATACTATTGAAATCCATCCAAACCGCTGATCAGCACGACAGAGATTAAAACAGCTGACAGCAGCATATCTGCGTGTGTGTGTGGGGGTTAATAAAACAGGATGTTATTAAAGCCCAGTCCACTGGTTTTGTATGTGTTTGAAACATTCTCGGTGAGACGAGACATAACAGGTGAGACGAGACAAGACTGAACTTAATACATTGGGCGACATGACAGGATTTACATGTCAGGGTAAAATATGCATTGGGTAACAGCATAAGAAAAGCAAAGGTTATAGGTCTTATGGTGTATGGGGGGTATTAGAGGAGGTGTAGGTCAGTCTGTTGTGTAGGAACGCTGTTTGTAGGGCATCAAGGCTTTCTTTTTTGCTGGATCATCCAGTGAATGCAGTCACCGCTGTTTCAATTATCTGACTACGACCATAAAACAGTTCTTGTTTCTTGCTTCTTGTTTAGGCTACATGATAAGTCAGAGTTTGCAAGTGTGCTCTCATTGTACATACGGAAATAGAAATGCAGCTAAAAAGCAAGGACAACAAAACTGAACAAAGGTAAAGAAATACAATGTCTGATGTTGTTTTTCTGTAAATTGTAAACAATAATCCAGTAGTGCAATGATGCAGAGTGCAAATATGCTGGAATAAATATTGACTGATTAATGTAACCCATTAACCCAGCCTGTACAGCACCCAGACGCATTGGGAGAGAGACAAAAAAAAAATACTAACAACAAGTAATAATACAAGTAAAAATAGACTAATAATTATATAAGAAGAACAAAAACAATGAATAAATAAATAAATAAAGTTGGTTTACTGCAGAGTCTCATTCAAGAAGAAAATAGAAAATAAATTAATTATTATTAATTATTATTATTAATTAATTAATTAATTAAATTGGATCTGGGAAAGTATGTATGAAACTTCCAAAAATGGTCCTAAACTCTGACTCATGTCAAATACTGAATAATACAAAAAAAAAAACTGCAAAAGAAGTATTGAAAAAAAGTCCAAAAGTAACTTTTGAAAGAAGGATATTTGAGCCATTTGAGGCAATGACCATGTGTGGAGGTCCTCTAAAATGTGTCTATGTTGTGATGGGATTGGAACAGCGCTTGTATCTTTTTAAATTTATCATTATACCTTTCCAAAATCTCTTTTCTTTGTTGGAAAGTGTATGTGTCCCCTGCCTCTGCTAGACCCGTGAAGCACTCTTACATCATTTGGGTCCTGAGACCAATTATTGACTTATGCATGGACCATTACTTATTCATAATCGTAATCCCTATAATGCTGACGTTACTCTGAGAGGCTTTATGAGCCCAGACGTTTGGTGTTCAGTGTGCAGCCTGTAGATGTCAGAGCAGAGCCGCTCTGCTGTCTTCTGATGAAGGAAAAACAAAGTGACTGTGTGTTTTTGTACTTTTTTCCAGCCTTTGTGAGGAGTTTGAGGACATTTAAGGGTTAAGACTTGGTTTAAGAGTTAAGGTGTAGATTGGGGTTAGGTTAAAGGCTTGAAACAATGTCATGAAGGGTTAAAATACAAGTGTGTGGGGGGGGGTTATATCTCTCTGATTGCTGCTATCAGTAAGTGAAGTTGTTTGAGGAACCTGAAGAGATAAGAAACACACTCACACAGTTTCCTCCTCATTATATTTATCTCTTCACTCTCTCTTCTAGTTTATTTGCTTTGCTCAACACTGGAACCTCGATGCATTGCACCTCTCTGAGCTGCAGCAGACGGAGCTGGAGTTGCAGTTTCTCTCTCTGGGTTCATTAGTGTGACCATAGTTGAGCATTGAAGCATGTGAAGATGAGGATGTCGCAGGAGGACCTGGAAACGTGGGATAAAATCATTTAACTTGTCTCCTCTCATTCGCATCCCCCTTTAATCCCTTTAAATCTCCAGAAGCTCCTCCGTCTCCACCTGCAGCTCCTTAAATCTCCTCCAATCCCGTTAACATTCAGCAGGTTTTAAATCACATTTTCCAGTTATTCTCTTTCGATGTTATCCGTCTTGCTTTAAACAAGTTGTTATATGGGATCGGTGGATAACAAAAGAGAGATTACAGTCTGATTAGTGTGGGATTAAACTGGGAGAACGCACACTTCTCTCTTGACAAAAGCCATGATATACATCCACATTTCCTCCTCTTGTTATCCTCTTCCTCTACCTCATTGTTGGATTCTTCTTCAGTAACGTAGCTAGTGCTTCTTTCAGGCTAACTGATTGAAGCTATAAGACTCACAGTGGTGGAAAGTAAATAGATTTACTCAAGAATTCTACTTAAGTAAAATTTTAAGGTACTTTGCTTGAGTATTTCGATTTGATGTTACTTTATACTTCTATTCCTCTACATTTAAGAGGGAAATACTGTACTTTTTACTGCACTACATTATTTTAACAAATAAAGTTACTAGTTATTTCCAACAATTATAATTTAGCATTTAAAAAAAGTATATGAAATTAGAAAAAAATAATACAAGAGGTGCTAAACCATTTGGGTTGTGACCCCCTTAGAAATACAAGTGCCTAGTTGAGCCGTGTTTCATATCTGTGAGTTGCCAGATGAACTCCTCACATGGTTTCATTTAAATGATAACAAATATATGAGAAAAATCCCAAAATTAGAACAAATATGTGTAGCAGAACTTTGTTTTTTCTTCTCATAACCCCTCAGATTTATCAGGTGACCCTTTGGAGGGACTTCTTTTTAGTGATGTCACCATGTTCCCGCATTTGTCAGTACAGTGTTGGAAATAGAGGACAAACTATGAACATGCAATATATATTGTATTATGCAATAATCAATAATTATCCTTTAAGCCTAATTTATTTCAATTTATTATATTTATTCTGCCAGTTAATTTTAGAGCTGCAGCAGCTGGCATCCCGACAGGCTGCAGAACAACAGCTGATGTGTTTGTTGAAGATAAGAGAGCAGCTGATAATCAATACAAACCTCATCAATAAACTCTGGAGATAAGAGACAGGGAGATACCGACAATGCCTACAGATAACTGAGAAAGAGAGAGAGAGAGAGAGAAATTTAAGGGAAGAAAGGATCTGTTTCTGTTTGTTTTTAATATTTACTTCAAAATAGGGCTGTCAATCGATTCAAATATTTAATTGTTTTATCTGTTCAAAATGTACGTTAAAGGGAGAGTTGTCAAGTATTTAATACTCTTATCAACATGGGAGTGGGATCATATGCTTGCTTTATGCAAATGTATGTAAATAGGAAGGGGAGGTGACATAGAATCCATTTTCATTCACATATCTTGAGGTCAGAGGTCAAGGGACCCCTTTGAAAATGGCCATGACAGTTTTTCCTCGCCAAAATCTAGCGAAAGTTCAGAGCGATATCTAACCTCCTTCGTGACAAGCTAGTATGACATAGTTGGTACCAATGGATTCCTTAGGTTTTCTAGTTTCATATGATACCAGTATCTAACTGCAAAACTGAGCCCGCTGCAACCAAAAAAATTTAAGAAATTAGTGTCATTAAAACAAATTTGCATTAACGCGTTATTATTGCGTTAACTTTGACAGCCCTACTTCAAAACCTTTTATTTGCTAATGAAAGGATGGTGGATTTTTCTTTCATATCAGAATGTTACTCCCAGTGTCAGATTTGTTTTAATGATGTAAATATGTTTTTCCAGAGACAAACTTTCTCATGACACAAACACAAAACTTCATAAACACATTATCAATACATGTTTATATTCAAAAGGACAAAAGGTCACATCAGCTCACAGTTTGTGCAAACAGACAGAAGACAAAGTTAAAAACAAGAACCTGTGTCTTCTTTTACAAAGAATAATAATAAAAAAAAATCACATTAAGCTACAGAAAACATACTTTTCATAAAACTATTATGTACAGCTTCCTTCACATATACTTTGTTCTTCAAGACACACAGACACACAGACGGCCTTCCACTGGAAGGAAAGGTTTAAGAAGCGGACGCAGTTTGAACTCCAGTTCACTGTTAAACTGCTGATTCACTTTAGAGGTTTTAAATGAGACCGAGCATGAACTTATATGTAAAGTTATAACCTGTAACCTGTTTACTCCTCCACTACTGTAGCACTTGGACAAAAAAAAAATACAATAAATATCTTTAAAAGCTTATAAAGCTCTGGGTTTGGGTTTGGAGACTGAACTTTAATCCCAAAGAAGCAGCTTGAGAAATCTTGCATAGTCCACAGCTCAGTGTTTCACATAAATCCTAGTGTTGGAAAAAAAGACATCAGAGGAGGAGAAGCAGAGGAAGAAGCAGCGTCAGATACAAGAAGCAGCCGGGCCGAACTGTCCTGACAGCTGACGAACGATACCAGAGTACTTCCTCCGAGTCATCTGGGAAGTAGAGAAAGACAGAAAATTAATTATTATTATTGTAACTTCCTCATTTCATCACTTTTTTCTGATATTTTGTCTCAGTACACTTTGTGGTTACTATTTTATGGTGTTTATAGTATTTGCTACTACTATTATTTTGTATATAGTACACATAATGTGTATATTACTCAGGGTTTTTAAAGTTACTTATCTATACAGCATCTGTTCTTGTATTTTCTTTTGCTGCAATGACACTTCACTTCCCCTAAAAAGGATTTATTTTATGTCATTTTAACTTGCAAATTTGTAAGAGGCTGCATTCAAAACCGCCTACTACATACAACTGACGAACGCAGTATACAGTTTACAGTATACAGTACATACTGCATACTGTGTTCTTCAGCAGTATGCAGTATGAAACAGTTAAAGTGATTGATTTTGCAGTATGCTAGGCAAGGCTTTAGCCTTTGAACCAGCTCTTAAAGCGCTGAACAAAAAAAATAACTCGTACCACTATTGCAATTTGATTTTTTTTCTTTTTTTTGTTTACGACCAACGTTTTACAAGATACTGTATGGTTTAGCTCCACTAGATTTTGCTTTTGTTTGCATACTGCATACTACATGCTACATTTTAGCCAAATCAGTACATACTGCTAGTATAGTACGCGGTTTCGAAAAACAGCCAGAGGGTTAGAACAGCCTGCATTTAGCCTTAGAGGCAAAACCCAGGTACGTAAAAGTCCACAATGCATTTGCCGCTGCTCGGCACAGCTTAACGTGGAGGTAACGGGTCCTTCTGTTTGTGTAGGAGCTGACGGTTGTGAGTGTTTTGCATTTTTGGAATAAAAGCCTTGAACTGTAAATGAGTAGGCGTGGCTCGTGGTCATTAAGAGGTGCGTTTGCATTCGGTGGGAGTTTACTGTGAACACCCGGGTCGTTATTTTTGTTTGGGATGAAAAGTGTGAACGACACAGTTTTTGACCAGGGCGTCGTCTACACCTTTTGCTTGTTCATTCAACTGAAAAAACACCACGGCTGAACGGACAGCTCGGAAAACTACCAACTCTCTGGAATGAATAAACACAGACTCTGACTCAGTCTGTGCACATCTAAGGCACCACTGCGGATGAGTTTTAAAAAGCAGAATCTGCTCTCCATCACCACATGTCACTTGCCACTTGACAACCCTGAATGCTGCCTCAAGTTTCAAGTGTCTGCTGATTGATTTCCATAGAAACTAACTGAAACCAATGGCTGTAAAGAAGGGGGGAAAAAAACTAAAAACTGGTGGAGGATTTGGAAAACAAGCATGTGATCCAGGCAACTGCAAAAATAATATAGAGGTGAAGTGCATCTCTTACCGCAGTCTTTGTGGAAGACGTGGGGGAAGCAGTGCAGAATGCCGTAACCACAGCGGCAGTAGGAGCATCCTTTCTGAACCCATTCACCGTGAGGAATGGAACCACACGTCCTACGGGGCAGACAGAAAAAAATATGAATAATTCAACTAAGGAAACAATAACTGCTAGCTCGAGGGAGTGATTCATTAAAAGCGATGATTTAGAGTGTTGTTTTCTTGTTGTTTACCTGATGCGTTGGTCGTATTCGCAGCTCCTCCCCGTGAAGAACGGAGGACAGGCGCAGAAGCTGCCCAGGATACAGGTTCCTCCGTTCTTACAGCAGCTGCGACTCTGCTCAGCACCTACAAGGAAAACGACATTAGAGCTGCAACCGACAAGATCTCACACAACCTGTCTAAATCGATTTCCTTCATATAAACCACTTAACACACCCTCTACCCATGGTGCGTCAGTGGCCCTTTGATTTAAGTTTGACTTTTCTGACTACAATAGGTTTTAATTTGTTGACCAGAGTCTCTTAATATGTCTTCTGCTTCCCGGAGACCAGTGAGACCAGCTGAAGGGGCCGCTGCAGGGCCCTCAGACCTCAGGTTGAGCCTCTCTCTGCCTGTATCTGTATCTGTGAGATAAACCAGAGTCTCCATCTGGCAGCACATTCCTGTCCTCTGCTTCACATCAGCAGACAAACACTGAGAGTCAGAACAAACATCTGAAAATAACAGAAAACCACTAAAACTAACTGACGACGGCCTCATTGCTCCGTCTGCCACGAGACTGGAGACTTTTGTTCTAAGGGTCTGAAAATTTGAACTTTGGGATTTTACAAAGAATTTGAATAGAATTAAATTATATTTTATTTTTCTAAATTTTGTTGTTAATTTTGAAATAAATATGTTTTTGTTTTTTTTTACAGTTTTGTTAAGATAAATGTGACATGAGCAGCGCTCTATTTAATTATTTTATTTGAATCATTTTATGTTGCATTTTTTTCCAGAAATATAAAGTTTGTCATATTTTATAATATAATAATATTATATAATAATACTTTTGTATTTAATACATTTTCTTTCCACATATTTCTTTATTTTCTTATATTATAAAAATACAAAAAAAAAATGCTGTGTCAGCAATTGAAAATTTAACTTCTGCACTCTTGCAATAACATATAGTATAAAACAAGTTTTATTTTCTGCTTTTAATAGATACTGCAAAAACAAATCTCATGTTGTATTTGGTCATTTAGACCATAAAGTCTTATTTTATTAAATTAAAGGTGTAAACGCTGATTTATGTATTTCTTCTTTTTGTTGGTATAATTAAAATATGTTGAGTTATTTGTTATTTATTATGTTTAGATACCATATTTTTATATTTAATTTAATTTAATTTATTTTAATTCAGTAATATATTTTTTTTTTTAGATTTTACTTAATTAATTAATTTACTTTTCATTTGATCTATTCTATTCTATCTATTTTTTTACACAATGGAAGGTGTAAGAGCTGAAATTAAATATTTGAGTCTAACTAATTCTACTTTTTAGAAAAACCCACTAACATAACAGCACCTTTATGTCTGATATAGACACTCATTCCCCACATTTCTTGACACAAGCTGATTATTGTTGGAAATATTATATAGTTTGATTGTTTTTTTTCAGTGTAAAAACTGTCTGTTTTGGGTGAAGTGGTGAACTCTCTCCTTCATTGGTTTCATTGGGGCTTGCCGCCTCCATCTGTGCATACAGAGGTGAAGTGTGAACTTACTGCCTGTGAGGCCGATGAAGGGCAGGACGGCGCTGGCGTCACGGTGTTTACGGTCCCCACTGTTTGGGGAGTTCACCTGGGTAAACTGGCCCAGGAAGTCCTGGGAGGGCTGCGGGGATTTCACCACCACAGAAGAAGATAAAGGGGGTGATAAAGAGGAGGAGGAGGCGGATGAAGATGAGGCCTGGCTTCTGCTGCACTCATCTCCCTCACAGCCTGAAAAACAAAAAGACAACAAACTCAGATTTTAAACAGAAAATACAAATGTTTTGTCCCATTTACTACAAATCCCACATACTTTAAATCACAGCTAACTGTTTTGAAATTTAAATTGATATTTTGTACTCTTCAGTTTCAGTACAGCATGTAAATCAATGAGAAGACAAGAAACTATGGAGTGAAATTAGTCTCAAAATGGTCACAAATGTGTATTACATGATCCTAAAAACATGGCAAAAATGCATTTTAGTTTATTGACAGTATTTTCTGATTTATGGAGTGATACAACAAGATATCCAAAACCCCCTCTGTAAAAACCTTTGGCTCTAATATGTCAACAAAATTAAACAAGAATTTAACCTGGCTTTATCCAATGTTCACATTTATGTTCTTGAAATGTATGCAAATTAGCATGTATTCAGAAAACTTAAAAAAAATTATACTACAAAAAAAAAATTGTGTTAATGTAAGTAATCAACTGTGGAAGTTTCATGGTGGTATCTATTAGCCTTGACTGGCTGTTTTCCAAGCAGAGAACGAATCCATCACCTAGCAGCAGCTATTTAAAATACTCAGTGTTTTTGAATTTATTAGGTTTGAGTTGTTTAATTTTGTTCCATTTAGAGGCTA
Source organism: Sebastiscus albofasciatus (assembly GCA_916701655.1). NCBI lineage: Eukaryota > Metazoa > Chordata > Actinopteri > Perciformes > Sebastidae > Sebastiscus > Sebastiscus albofasciatus. The sequence goes on from CAKAOI010049262.1 coordinate 24,038, forward strand.
TGATAGAGACACTGTGAAAAAATAAATAAATATGTATTTATTATAGTTGTTTTTTTTAAATAAACAAACACATTAAAACTCAAATTGTATCAGCACCAAGCATAGATGTGTGTGTTAAAAATTCATTAAAAAATATATTTTTAAAAGAAACTAATACATAAAAACTCTAATTGTTTCTCATACATAGGCTAAATGTGTGTGTCAAAAATTAAATAAAAATCTATTAGAGAAAAAAAAAATTTAAATAGACAAATACATAAAAACTCAATTATTTTTCATACATAAAATAAATCAGCACCAAGCAAAGACGTGTGTGAAAAATTAAATTAGTATCTACTAAAGAAAACAATTTTTTTAAATAAACAAATGCATAAAAACTCAATTGTTTATCTACATAAAATAAATCAGCACTAAGCATAGACATGTGTGAAAAAATATAAATAAATATATATTAAAGAAAAAAATATTTTGAAAATAAACATATGCATAAATTGTTTCTCATACATAAAATAAATCAGCACGAAGCATGTAAGTGTGTGTGATGAAAGTGTTAACAAACCTGCAGCAGGCAGAGCAGCAGCACAGTGGAGACTGCAGGTCGCTGCACAGAGCACAATCCTGAAAACATCCAGATAAATAATTAAATATATTTAAGTAACAGGAAATTTAAAAATGAGCAAGATGTTTGTTCTTTTTAAATAATCACAAGATTCATTTGGTCTCCAGACTCACCTGAGCAGCTGTGTCCAACTCATTTTACAGGAGAGATTCAAACAAATCCACAACCCTTTGTACATGTTTCTTCACAGTCTCAACTCTGGATAAATAACAAGCTACTAAAAAAAATAAATAAATAAAACCAGACAAATGGCAAAAAATGGTTCCAGAAAAAAACAATAAAATCCGAGATTCTTCTGTGTTTGCTTCTTTTCCAAAAGTCAGAGGATAAAAGTGTGCATAAATAAGCTTCAGGGTTGGAGAGATGCCAGCTCTGCTTCGTCAGAGATCAGTGGAACCAGTGAGTCTCCTCCTGCTAGTTTCATCTGGAGTCTCCTCTCAGGTGAGTCTCATACAGGAAGCCCCGCCCACTACCGATCACTCTCTGTTTCCGTCTGTCTGACGTGTTCAGGTGGAATCAACAATAACGGAAACTCTCCTACAACCAACTGAAAACTCACATGTAATAATAATAATTTAGTCTAGTTTAATTAAATTTGAAGGCTACTTAGATACATACAAACAAACAAGTCAACATACAATCTTATATATTTTTTATTACAATCAGAATATTTTCTTCTGTTGCCCCTGATTATTTTTTATTATTATTATGTTTAGATTCCATGTTTTTTATATTTTATTTTATTTATTTTAATTTTATTATTATTTTCATTCATTTATTTAATTATTTTATCTGTTGTTAAGTTGCAGTTTCTCTAGAAATATAAAGTTTGATATAGTTTATTTAATACTTTTGAACTTAATACATTTTAATTCCACACATTTCTTTATTTCTGATAATAACACATATTTAAGATAGTGTCAGCAATTGGAAATTTAACTTCTGCACTCTTGCAATAAATTAAATGTATGAAACAAATTTTCTTTTTTGCCTTCAAAAAAATCTCATGTTGTTTTTGGTCACTTAGACCCTAAATTCATATTTTATTAAAATAAGGTGTAAAAGCTAATTTATGTATTTCTTCTTTGTGTTGGTCAAATTTAAAGATGTGGAGTTATTTATTATGTTTAGATACCGTATTTTTATATTTAATCTAATTTAATTTAATTTATTTTAATTTAATTTAATTTATTTTAATTTAATTTAATTTAATTTAATTTAATTTAATTATTATTTTATATATATATATATTTAATTTAATTAATTTACTCTTCATTTCATTTATTCTATTCTGTTTTTTGTTTTTTTACACACATACAAATGTTGCAGTTACAAAGCCTAGAAAAAATTACAATCAATGTAATTAAATACATATTGTCACTTTCCTATGAAAACTATATCTACAAAAGTTTAATTTATTTATTTTTAAAGATTTTTAAGATTTTTTAAAGATGTTTTTTAAGATAATTTTCCCAACCATAAAGAAACATGTAATCCTTTAGTTTATCTAAAAAAGATAAATGACTGTAAAATGGCCGTATTTGGAGATGCAGTTTTCACTGGACAGCAATGATATGTGTTGACTGCGAGTTATTTTATTGGCAAAAAAAGTATTTCTAAACCATTCAATAAAAAGACCGAAAGCGAAGTGGTATTGATGAAAACAAGAAGGGATTTATGTGTCTGTTGATGCTGTTTTCCAAGGTATAAACAGAAGCTGAGTGATGTCACATTTCATTTTCTATGATTTCTGAGAAAATATGGACTCTTTTTCAGATGTTGCTTTTGCTCATATTTGGAAAACCTCCCTTATTATATCTCCTCTCCCTGTTTCTCACCTTGCACCTCCCCCACCCTCTCTCTCTCTCTCTCACTGCCCCCCCACCCGCCAACCCTCTTCATACACATGTATACTAACCTCACTGACCCATCCAGTCCTGCCTTCACATGTTAATGACTCTGCTGCTGAAAGGGAATCCACCTTTTAAGGAGCGTGTACCTTCTCCACTGCAGAAGTGCATTATTTTTATTTGTCTCCATCATTATCCTTAAACTGTATGATGCTCCGATCAGGACTCTCCGCTCTCAGAGTACAGAGCTCCTGTCTGTTCCCAGAGTGAAGAAGAAGTCAACAGGCCAAAGAACCTTTTTCTTATCGAGCCCCTTTCCTCTGGAATAACCTCCCTATAGACATCAGACAGTCTGATTCTGTGGAGGCCTTTAAGTCCAAATTTAAAACCCATCTTTTTGCCCTGACTTTCAGCTAGTTAGTTATTCTTAAACCTCTGTTATTTGCGTCCCACGAGCACTGATGTGTGCCTCTGCCTTTGTCTGTACACACAACATCTATTACACGTCGGTCCATCCTAGAAGAGGGATCCCTCCTGTTGCTCTTCCTGAGGTTTCTTCCATTATTTTCCCTGTTAAAAGGTTTTTGTGTGTAGTTTTTCCTCATCCGATGAGAGGGTCGTAGTGTAAAAGACAGAGGGAGTCGTAACCTGTACAGATTGTAAAACCCCCTGAGGCAAATTTGGCAAATAAAATTGCATTATTTCACACCCAGATATCTATTAGACCCAACAGGTTCTTTCCAATTTGTGACTTTGCTTGTAATAACGAAAGATAAGAAATATTATTGACATGTTATTCAACATCTCAAAAACTACCACACAGAGCATAATGCATAAGAAGTATTTCAATAAATCATTTAGAAACCATATTGCTTTCTTTGCACACTACATTCATTAAGGGCCGGATCATTACCAGATTTTGGTTTCTGCTTCTTTGAAAAAAGCTAAATTGTTTACTCTTTTCCAATCTGCTTATGAATGATGAAATACTACTTGCATGCACTTTTTATGTGTGTGCATGTATTTCTTTTTCCCCTCTGTCTTTTTCCTTTCTTCTAAGTGTTTATTACCGTATATTTTCAAGGAAAAAGTCAGTAAATGTGCAGGAGTTTTTAGAGCATGTTGATTCATCTTGAGCTGAGCTTCAGTATTTGGATCCTTCAACCTTGTTTCTTGGAGTAAAACCAGAGGAAAACCCCCACCCTCCTCCCCATTCAGCTCTGGTTAATCTGTCTCTGCTTTGAGGCACAATCAGAGGTGGAAATGGGTATTTTGTAATAGGTGCAGCATCACAATGCAGTCTGATCTCATGCTAATACACAGCAGGAGAGTCAGCAGCAGGAGGGAAAACCTGATCTGAACACAACAGGAAATCTGCATGTGAAAGCTGTCAGACTGCTGCAAGACACAGAGGGGGAGAGGAAGACACAGATATATGAAAGAAAGCACAACTTTATCTTCATATGATGATGCAAAGAGACAGAGTGAAAGTCTTCCTCCTGACTGCTGGTGGTCATGGACACTAAAGCAACCAAAGCACTGACTTTCACACTAGTCGTTTTATCTGAACTTGTGGAAAGTTCTCCATGCTGTTACGGCTCTATTTTAGATTATATTCTCCAAAATTGGGGGACAACTGATTGGTAACTTTAATAAGAGTATCAGATATTGGTGTGTGTAGCTGTGAGATTTTCTTAGATGAAACATATCCATTCAGAAAGATTTCATTAATATTTAAATAACCCATTTTGCTAGCCTTTTTGCATATTCTGATATAGAAATGTCTTAAATGGTCAGATGTTCACAAGCTAAAAAACTTAAATACTTTATTTTTGGATAAAAATGAATGATTGAGACTTTGCAGTAAATTAATATTATGTATTTATGTATTTTTTTATTTTTTTATTTATTTATTACATCCCTTTTCTTCATTATTTTTGACATTTCTGTTTTTGTCAATATGGAAGTTCATTTAAGATTTTACCCTTTCAATCAAACTTTTGATTCTATTTTCTATTTTCTTCTTGAATGAGACATGCAGTAAATCAACTTTATTTATTTATTTATATATTTATTTATTACATCTTTTATTTCATTATTTTGACATTTCTGTTTTTGTTCATGTGAAAGTTAATTTAAGATTGTACCTGTTGAATCAAACTTTTTTCTTGTTCGAAATGTTGTACTGAATTCTAAATAAAGGTTTGAAGAAAAAGCTTGATAAAACAGCGAGTAACTGCAGTTTCACTCTTTATTTTTTATTTTTTTATCATCTATTCCACCAAAGAGACTAAAACCAACAATGTCTTTATCCTGCTATAAACATCGCCTGTGTAGCCAAAGTCTGATGTAGCTTATGCATGCTGTAGTAAAACTTCCCTTTCATACAAAATAGTCACTGAAGAGAAAACCTGTTTGCCACAAAAAAAATCTGCTCCATAAAGCTGCAGGCTGAGATGAACCACAGGGAGTCAGTGACTTTGTGTCTCCATCTGGTGGCTGATTTATAAAACACATTGAGCATACAACTGTGATTGTGGAAAAGTTGAAGCATCAGTTCACTGGATTTTATTTACCTGTCAAATATAATTCAGCATAGATCAATTCAACTGACAACAACTTGGCTTTAGTTTGGAGAAACGAGTTGCCCTGCTAGCATTACATCCCTTAGAGGCTCCAATGCACCAACTACCACCTCTAACACGTTAAAAGAGAGAGATTGATATTGATCTTCTCATCTCACCGACAGAAAGACAGTGAAAAATGTATCATACAAATTGTTGGGCTATTGTTTTAGTGTGATTGTTAAACATTTACCTGACTTTTGTGTGATAAATATAAGATTCATAACTTCATTAAATGCAGTTAAATATTTATACATGATCTTCTTTTTCTTTCTATACAAACTGTTGAGACTGATCTCTGCATCGTCTTTCACATCTACACCCCTGAACATTTCTCACATTACATTATTACATATTTTTGCCAAATTCTTCCTTAACGTCTGTCATCTCTCTCTTAAAGTGCTTCATATTGCAAGACTGTCACTGCCGCATGTTAGCGATTAGACCAGAGCCAGCGACGCGGGCAGAGTAGAGCACCACAAAATCTAGGCCGACAGACGCTCACCGACGGCCACAAACAGTCCGACGACCGACCGTCGGCTTGGTGTGTCAGGGCCTTTGAGGACAGCCCGTCGTACTGGGGCGGTGACATGCAGAAGTAGAGTGCTTGTAATCATAGCTTGTTGTCATAGCAGAAACACATTCACAGTACTGCTGTTGCTACAGCTGCTCTGTTTACATGCTAACAGACATGCAGAGACGGTTCACTCACTGCTGTTCAAAGTTTAAAAGGCAAAAAATAATCTCTCTCGTCCCGCCGGTAAACGGCACTAGAAAGTGACTCGCGATCGCAGGTTTTATTTCTCCACAATCTCTGGCTCTCTCCACCGGAGGCACATCATAGACGACGTCGACCAATGACGTTATCCCCACGTGGCATAATAAAGGTTAGTAGATAGGTAGATAAACGGTTGTGATTGGCCTGTCCGAATCCAGGACATGTAAGGTGCGAAGGTTTGTTAACAGCCGTTCTTGCCACCGTTCTAGCAACAACTTTGCATTTAGAAATCTCCAGACATTCGGTCGGCGGAGATCTCCAATTGTCTGGTATCGCGAGACTACGTCAACGCCAGCTTTTGGACTCATTCTAACACATTCTGTACCATTAGTATTAAGGTTGCATACCCAGCCTTTCTATCTTCCCTGTGCTCCAGCATTTAAAACAATCCTCACAAATCACAGGCTAATCTTTGAGCTATCAGAACATTTCAACTTTCCTCTTCTTCTTCTTCTTCCTCCTCCTCTTCTTCTTCTTCTCCTCTAGTGTCTACATCCTTTGCTGCCGTCTTGGTCATCTTCCAGCTGAGAGCCCATTCACTCTTTGGCATACCGTCTTTTTTATGCATCAGTCCCACGTATCTCTGACTCCGGTGCTCGGTGGAGAAACACACCACCTTGTCCTCGTTCGGCTTCTTCCTGCGACAAATCCTCCACGACTCTCTCCAAGCCTGCCACTCCCCTGCCTCCTCTTCCTCCTCCTCATCCTCTTCAACTTCATCTCCTGATCTGTGAGCTACCGCCACCATCCATGACTGCTTCCAGGAGGAGAAGGACGCGTTCAGTTTGTGGAACTGCAGATGGAGCGGGACACCAGGTTTGCATTTGATTCGGTTCTTTACTTTGTCTCTGTTGTTGTCCTCCTCTGTCTCGTGTACTTCCTTGTGGTCCTCCTCTTTTTTGACCATCATCTCCTCTACTTCAGCGTCTTCTTTGTCAGTCTCCTCCTCCTCGTCATCCTCCGCATCCTCATCCACTTCTTCATTGTCTACTTCTTCCTCATGGTCTTTGTCTGCTTCATCATCTTTGTCCTCCTCTTCTTCATCTTCATTTTTCACCTCCCTGTCTGCTTTGTCCTCCTTCTCGTCTACCTCTTCATCCTCCTGTTCCTCCTCTTTGTCTGACTCTTCCTCTTCGTCGTCGTCCTCCTTGTTGTTGTCTACTTCATCCTCCTCGTCCTTAATGTTTGCTATTTTGTCCTTCTCCTTATGTCCTTCTTCATTCTCCTCATCGTCCTCCTCTTCCTCCTCTTCCTCCTCCTCCTCCTCCTCGTCTTTTTCTTTTGCTTCCGTCTCCTCCTCTTCTGCTTCTTCTTCCTCGTCTCCACAATTTTGGTTTATGTTTTTGTCCTCCTCCTCCTTGTGTACTCGTTTGTCCCTCTCCTCCTTATGTTCTTTCTCCTCATCCTCCTCTTCCTCGTCTGTATCGTCTTTATGCACTTCATTGTCATTATTCTTCTCCTTTACTTCTTTGTCCTCCTCCTCTTCCTCCTCCTCCTCCTCCTCTTCATCTTCTTCCTTGCCTTCCTCCTCCTTATCCACATGTTTTTCCTCCCCCTCCTTACATGCTTCATCCTCTTTGCTCTTCTTGTTTCCGGCTTCGTCCTCCTCCTCATTGTCGACTTCTTCATCATCCTCTTCTTCTTCCTTCTCCTCATCTACTCCTTCAGTCTCCTTCTTGTTAATTTCTTCCTCCTCTTCTTCTTCTTCCTCACTTTCCTCCTCCTTATCCACATCCTCCTCCTCGTGTACTTCTTTGTCCTTCTCCTCATTGTTGACCTCTTTCTCATCCTCTTCTTCCTCCTCCTCTTCATCTACTCCTTCATCCTCCTCCTTATCTTCTTCATCCTCCTCCTTGTTAACTTGTTGGTTTTCCATCTTGTGTATGTCTAAGTCCCTCTCTTCCTTGTCTTCTTCTTTGTCCTCCTCCTCCTCTTCTACTCCTTCGTCCTTGTCCTCCTCCTCATCTATTTCTACATCCTCCTCATTGTCCACTCCTTCATCCTCCTCCTCCTCCTCCTCCTCCTCCTCTTCCTCCTCCTGCGTCTCGTCCAGTTCGTCATCCTCTAGTTCGATCCATCTTTTAGGAGTCTTCCAGGCCTCCGTCCACTCCGCGCTATCTGTGATCTCATTGTCCAGCTGTGATGTGAGGAGGAGGTTCGTGGCTTTACGTCTCCGAGTCAGCATGGCACTGTGTCGATGATGGGCCTGCAGTGAAGCCATGCACCACCTGTGGATATAGTCGTATGGGTTTTATTTTGATCAGGTCAGTTAGAAAGAACTTAATTTGGACAGGTAATCACTGCACAGATAACGGTGCTCACAGGTTTATGTGAGAATACTTGATGTTCAGTAATATGTACGTATACATGGACTGATGATTGTCACTTTTGCCTTGCCCTCCAGTAGCCTATAGATAGATTTAATTAATATAATCCCAAAGAAAGCTGAGTAATATTACATTTTTTATTATTATTTTATTGTAAACAAATCCCATGTGTAAGTAGATTTGTAGATTTGTTCTGAGGTGTCCTTATCGCACACATCATTGTTTCATGTATGATACTTAACTGGCTACCATCTCACTCTAGGAGACATTTTCATTGGTTGCTCTTTGTTTTTAAATGCATTTACTTCAATTATCCTTTATACTTATAACAGTTTTTAGTCCCATTTCTGTCCTCCCTCATCATATTCACTTAGACATATTCAACAATCTTTTTTTACCGTTCCTAGAATTCATAAAAAAAGGTTGGGAGACGTGCTTTTAGCTAACTACACCTAACTAGCTAACTAACTAGAAAGACAAACTAACAGACAGATAAACAGATTTATCAGTTTGCTTACTGCTCAGACACAAACAAACATGAGTGCGCCTGTGCAAGCTTGGAGGATGACGCATCACTTGCAGCTTCTATTATAGTCATATTCGTCATATTCCCATTTTAGCAACAACCTTCTTTTTTAAACTTTGAGCACATGTAGCTAATCAACTTAATCAGGAAATAACTCAAATAAATATGAAATACAGAAATGTCAAAATACACTGGAGGGGGGCTTTAACATTAGAGACATTGGGACAACCAGCACCAACCCACCTGATCTGCTGGCTGTATCCCCAGCAGGAGTTCCAGTTCTTGCGAGGTTCTTCTGCTTCCTCCAGAGGAGCAGCAGAGAGCAGCCAGGAGTTGCTCCACCCGGGCAGGATCACGTTGTTTATCCTCGTCATCGCTGTGGTTTCAGTGCTGGAGGAGCTTGCAGTTGATGTTTCGTCATCGTCGTCACTGTCATCGTAATCGCCATCGTCATCGTCATCTTCATCGCCATCGTCATCATCTACATCTACGTCGTCATCAAGTTCTACCTCGGACAGCTTCCAAGAATCCTCCCAGTCAAAGGGCTCCTCCTTTTTGATGATCACAACATACATTTAATAAGAATAATACATATTGGTGTCCTGGTTGCTCAGTAGCATGTGGCCTCTGACCTGATACTTAGCCTATCTCTGTGTCAGTATTACCTGTTTCAATTTGCTTCTATATGACCAACAGAGTTGAAAGAGCAAAAAAAAAAACAAGAAAACAATAATGATGTTGATCCCCACCTGCTCCTTTAGTCGTTGTACTTCGTCAAACTTGCTGAGGTTTGGTTGGTAATTAGGCCAGATACAATCCCAGTACTTTTTCTCCTGTCTGAATGGAAAGTTCATGATCTTCCAAGTACCGGCCCAACGAGGAAGTACAAATATTTCTATCTCAGTTTTGCAAACTGGTTTTCTTTCAAACAAAATCTCCCACTGGAATTGTTTCTCCTCAGAGGGCTCCAACTGGACAGGGCTCTTCACCTGGGCAATGAAACAAGGACGACAAAAGATGGTTTACAAGTGTTAATTGGTCACTTTGCACCTATCGAACAGTTGTCTCTTCTCTCGTGATCTGGGGAGGTAATGGATGAATCAACGTGAGACGGATGATATTTGTAAGCAGTACAACAGGTGATTGACAGCTCTTTCCGTCACTCAGACGCCAACATGAACCCTGGCCTTTCCACGCAGTACCTTCTAGTATCAGCTCAGCTCACTTGGAACCTCAACCAAGGTGATACCGAAAAAAGTACCAGGTCCTATCCATAGCTTTTGCCAATGCAAAACCAAAAAAGAACTGTTCCAAGCGAGTTGAGTCGAGTCGAGCCGTGTTGTACCATGGCGTGGAAATACAGCATTAGTGTTCCCTGCACTCTTTTGGCCTAAAAGGTGAGCAACACCAAATACTCCAAAACTCGAAATAGTCAGTATATTTAGAGGTCTGAACCTGGGTATACTGGGGCAATATCACTCACACTTCCCGGCACTAGCCAAAACACATCTTCCCTGACTCACACACTTTACTTGAAGCCCTCAGTTTGTGTCAGTCTCAGTACCTGTTTCCAGGAGTGACGCCATTCATCATCAGGAAACACCCATTCATCCTCTGATCCGTACTCCTTTGGCTTATACTCCCTGTTGTTTGTCAGCTCTATGGTTGTGAATCCTGGGATTCTGGTTTTCATCTCTTTGGCCTTCAGGTAAAGATACTTTGGAGGCTTGAGGCTCATCCAGGAGTCTCTCCAGCATATCGCAAACACATCCACTACAACTTTACGCTTTTCCCTGCGAAGTTTGGGTGAAGCTGCCTTCTTGGGAGGAGGCGGAGGAGGAGCAGGCACATGTTTGGGTTTGGGAGGAGGGGGGACAACTTTGAATTTGATTTTAGACTTGTTCTTTTCCGCTTCATCTGCACCGCTGGTGACCTTCTTGAATTCTCCATTGAAAACTAGTGACCAGTGATAATTCCACTTTGAGTGAGATCTGCAGATTCAAAAAAACAAAAAACAAAACATGATATACTGTATCAACATTATGAGAGGACACTGAGAAACGTAACTCTAAAGTAGTAAAAATCCAGCGGCGGATTTGTGTTGCACTCTCAAGTGCCACCGCCATTGGACCAAAGCCATCATTAACAATATTAGTTCCACGTGTGTGTATTATCGATCCATCCATCCATCCATCCATCCATTTTCTTCGGCTTATCCGGGAGCGGGTCGCGGGGGCAGTCGGCTTAGCAGGGTATTACAGACATCCCTCCCCCCAGCAACGTTTTCCAGCTCTTCCTGGGGAACCCCGAGGCGTTCCCAGACCAGATGAGAAATATAATTTCTCCAGCGTGTTCTGGGTCTACCCCAGGGCCTCTTACCAGTTGGACGTTCCCGGAAAGTGTCCAAAGGGAGGCATCCAGGAGGCATCCTGAACGGATGTCCGAACCACCTCAGCTGGCCCCTTTCGACGTGAAGGACTAGCGTCTCTACTCCGGATGTCTGAGCACCGCACCCTATCTCTAAGGCTGAGCCCAGCCACCCTATGAAGGACACCGTATGAAGGAAACTCACTTCGGCCGCTCGTATTCACAATCTCATTCTTTCGGTCACTACCTAAAGCTTGTGACCATAGGTGAGGGTTGGAACGTAATATAACTGCAGACACCACACCGAACCGCCTGTCCATCTCCCGTTCCATTTTACCCCCACTCGTGAACAAGACCCTGAGATACTTAAACTCCCTCGCTTGGGGCAAAGACTCACTCCCAACCTGGAGGGCGCAATCCACCATTTTCTGGCAGAGAACCATGGCCTCAGACTTGGAGGTACTGACTCTCATCCCGAACGCTTCACACTCAGCTGCAAACCGCCCCAGTGCATGCTGACGTTCACGGTCTGAAGAAGTCAACAGGACCACATCATCTGCAAAGAGCAGACACTCTCCTCCCCTCATCTGTGCCTTGAGATCCGGGTTCACGGGAAATCTGGACTAGGGGTCGCCTGTTGCGCTTGGAAACAGGCTATAAATAGGAAAGACGTGTTGAAACAAGCTATTTTGTGAACATGTGTACCAACGACAACATCTACAAGCATGACTAAGAGGAAAGTTCCGCTGATTGCATAAACAAAAAATCCTGTCTCGCGCTAGGTATTACATAATTTCCTGTCTCACTTTTCGCTTGTTTTTAGTTTGGAGACCAGACATACTCATCGGGTATTCCTCCTGGTGAAAGATCTTGTAGTGTGTGACCCCCCTGTTGCTGGTCAGTCATGTAGTGTGAAAACCACAACGACTTAAAGACTCCTGATTACAAGACAGCAAGTTGTAGTGTGTTGTACGGCGATTGACAACTTTAAAAGTCTTGTAGTGTGAACTTGGCTTTAGTTTGAGTTATCAGGTGAGAGCCAGTTGCAGGTGATTCAGTACGTACAGCAAACATCTTATAGCCAGTTCATCTCCATAGGATGATGAACTGTCAGGATTGTGATACAAAAACAATGCCAAACATCACATATTCTCACATTTTGTGGTCACTCTTCTCCTTCCATTCAGCCTCCTGTTTGCACTCGTTCGCCAGGCTCTGAGCTTTCTTCTCCCATTGGTCTCTCAGCGGTCCGTTGCTGAATGACCTCCGCTCTTCCTTTTTTGACAACATCCTGTCGCCTAAGAGACACACAAGCAATAAACATCAGAAACAGCAACAAAACATGTCACTCATGGTTTATGTCTACAGTGTAACTCATATATCTCTGTGGGGGGTTCAAACGTTGGTGAAGAATCTCCAGACATCTGATACTTGATGGTCAGTTGCGGATTTTACTACAGGGCAAGCAGCAACTAGAGCTGTCAGACATCTTTAGGTAATCCATCGGGGCTGCAGCTAACAATTATTTTCATTAACGATTAATCTGTTGACATTTTTTTGGATTAATCAAGATGTTTAGTCTATGAAATGTAAAACAAAACGCTGCTACTGTTTGATACTCCTCTTGCTACAAATGCGAATGAAACATTAAGTACACATATGCAGAAATCATGAGCTCCAGTATTCATACATACCTACAATACAGATGAATGTATTAGTCAAGTTTTGGTCCAGTTCTCAGTGCAGTGTCTTGTTGAAGACTGACTGGTCAAACTGTGACACAACACGACAGGCGTTACTCTAAAATTAAACCCAGGCCAGCAATGTGCTTCCAGGACCAACAACAACAAGGAAACACCACTGAGCCTGTAAAGATGGAGACATTGCTTCTATTGGTGGGGGTTGAGATTTAAAAATGATGATTTGTCATTATTTAAAACAACATTGTTATTTAACTTTAATTAATTTCTATCAACCCAATTTAATAATTATGAGACAGCTACATTTCACAAACCATTTTCTATATTATTTTCATGTAAATGTTATTTTGTCAATATTTAGTGGCTTTTTATTGGAAAAAAACCAAACATGGCTTCTGTAAAAATGACAATTTGGTCATTTCTCTGATGTCAGAAATCTCAGATGTCAGGATGTCTTTGAACACACCAACACTTCCTGCTCTCAAAATGAATTACCATGCAAAGATAACAACACAATGGCTGTGATGGATTATCTGTTTAAAGTCTCTATCTGTTGATTTCTTTATAAAAATGATGTCAAACCAAGAAATGGAAATCTAAAAAGGGATGAATGATTCGGGAAATGATCTATATTGTCCTTTAAACAGCTACTGTAATACAGACAAGCCATGAAATGAAAGTTGTCATAGAGAACTCAGTGTAAAATAGAGGTGATAGACTTTAATCCCCGTCTGTCTGGAAGATGGATTCTGGGACTTAGCAGTGTCTGTGTTGATAATGAGGCTCACTTATCCAAATGACTGTGACTCAAAATTAGGAAATGAGCTCAGGCGTGAGGCCACACTGCACATGACGATATTGAAGAAACCCCCTGATGAAAGCTGCTGAGAATCAAATAACAGTGATCTCAACATCTGAAGTGTTTCGTACAACTGTGGATGGTGGTTTTGATGGAGCTGGTTAGCATCTTAGCTAAAACACATCCTGGACCTCTCCTACTGGACACATATACAAATAGGTTTTGACATATTTAAGGCCGTTGAAGTCATTGACTTTGTTCCCTGTCATGGTACACCAACCTAACCAAACACAAGTTGGGAGAAGTTTAACTTTTAGCTGCGAAGTGGAACAGATCCTGTGATATGTTGACCTATGTTACAAACAATTTCTTCCCACCTGAAACACATGAATACGCCTCCCTGCCGCAGAAAAGTGTAATCATTGCCTGGTGTGAAGTCAGCGTTAAAGGCAAAGCGGCACGACATGGCATCATCCATACAGGTACAACCAAAACACCCGCCCTATTGTGAGGTGAAAGCCAATGATGTAGCAGAAACTTTGGGGTCACATCTGGAGTAGCCAATCAGATTATTGGGATGGCACTGGCCAAATTTTCGTAATGACCAAACGGCGATACAAAAACTTCTGTGTCCATCATATGATGCCTTTGGGCCCAAAAATACTTTTCCCCTTAGACTTACATTGGGAAAGTGAGGTCTGTAACTTAGCAGACAATTTATTTTGAGGTGAGTCAACTTCCCAGTATGAACACTTGATTAGTCGAATCCCGAGTTATTTCCCTTCCTCCGATCATGTGAATGAGACCCAGATTGAAGGCTGGGAGGCGTGGTTAAAAGAAACGCTAGTGCGCCTGCTCTATGGGCCCAATGGATGCGGAAGATCGGCGGATGATCCGGGTACTTTATCACTCGACAGTCGAGCCATTTTAGCTTCATACGCCATAGGAATGAACGGGTGCCCGCCCCCAATGCTGTATCCAGTTCTCTTTATACATCCATGGGCGCCCTTTTGAATCTGCGCATGTAGCTTAGCACAAATATCGCTAACTGACCTCCTTCGAAAATGAAAAAAATACTACTCCAAGCAACTCTAGCAGTCTGAAATTTACATTTAAACAAAAAAATTAAGAAATAAAATGAAAAATTCAATAAATTCAAAGAAATCAGTAAACCGGTTGTGACTTACCTGATACCTTTCTGTCTCTCTCGCTCACAGTCTGTTTACATCGGCTGCTGTGACCAATAAGAGTTTACATTAAGGTGAACTATAATATGTGTCCTCTGTCTGTCTGTCTGTCTCTGGGCCTGTCTGTCTCTAATCTTTACAGTAGCTATGAAGGTACCTGTCTGTCTCTCTGCCTGTCTATCTGTCTGTCGTTATTCAGTCTGTTTCTGCAGTTAACTTTTAACAGCTTACACTCAGTCAGTCCTGTATATCTGCTGTCTGGTGAGCGGACTTCCCTCCCTGCTATTTTTACATCACACTTTGAAAGATCCTGAGCTGCTAGCGCTAAATTTAGAGTCAGGGTGAGGCAACGGCAAACATGAGCAGCCTGCAAAATGCAGATAAGTGACTTGAATTGGACGAAAGCGCTGAAGTGAAATCAATCTTTATTCAACAGGTGCCACTACAACGACTAAACAGGGCGGCCTGTAAGCCCGTCTGAGCCCATCAGAAACCAGTGCAGTGTGCTTACCAGTTATTCTGCACACTGAAACACAGGAGTGACACACATTACTCTGACGAGGATCCAAGTAGAAGCTCCGCCTCCAGACAACACTCCCCGTGGCAACCAGCCAATCAGTGTGATGATTGTGAAGCAGCTCTTGGTATAGAGTTGGGGGCATCCAGGGCTCCTGTCGTAAAAGTCTAGTTCTTATTCTCATAGACAGAGTTGCCAAGTCCGCTTGTTATATAAGTAACTTTGGGCTTGTTTTCCTGAAACATCGGTTACAAATATTGGTAGTTGGGGGTTGCGTTTTTTTGGGGGGCTTGTCTCTAAATTGTAGTTGTTTATTTGGGCTTGCTCCTGTGTCTCTTCTCTATAACGGTCTAGTTTGTCCTGTTGCAGGATCCGTACTGTACACGTGGTTCAACATGCTAGCACTGAAAAACATAAAAAAAAACAAAAACCGCTGCACCGTTCTCTTCAATGAGGCTTACCGACCCATGTACATTATTATTATGCTATTGCAAGCAAGGTTTGGCGAATCAGTGGTCCGAGCTTGCAAGTTGCATCATTCACGTGATGGGCAAGTCCAAACAAAGTGCTCTCCAAGCCGTAGTTAAGTTTCGATATCCATTCAAGTCCAGGCACGCTGCATATGTCCGATCATGCTACATATAACTTACGACTATGATTTAAAAAAAAAATTTCAGATTTTTTTTATCTCCATTTTTCAGACTTTATATATATAAAGTCTGAAAAATGGAGATAAAAA
>CAKAOI010049264.1:0-34021 GCA_916701655.1 Sebastiscus albofasciatus
GCAAGTCACACCTGCCTACAGTTAACTGTAACTTGCTCTCTTGTGACGGTTGAATACCTGACCCCCTCTCTCTCTCTGTCTATGTCTCTATGCCCATAAAACAGCTGTTCCTTCACACGATGACTACATCAGCGTTTCACAACCACACATGTTCGCCTTCATACCAAACAATTTACTGCTGAACAGTACAGAACAGTTGACGCCTGAGGCAGATCATCACTGATGCCAGCCCCCCAAAAAAAAGAATATTCTGTCTCAATGAGGACACCCCATTTTGTTGAGTCATGATTGTTATGATCATGTTATTGAATAAGCTGGCATTTCTTACATTATAGCAGTGGTTCTCAAACTGGGGGGGGGGGTGCGTGACCGGGAGAAAATGTGATGCGCAATTAATATATTGACATCGGAATCTTTTTCGCGGCCAAACAGTAAACAAATCAGCTTTTTATACATCCATGGTAGCCATGGTGATCATTCAGACAGGTAGTCTGTAGGTTTACAGAATGGACAGATATTTGACAGGGACAAAAAGAAAAACAGATGACGCTTCGGAGACGAACAAGACAGTGTGCTCTTCTGACGGTAATCAAAAGAAAATATGACTGAGTAGGGCTGCACTGAGTAGTTTGAAGCTTCATTCATAACGTTGAAATTGTAATTATTATCAAACTTACAGAAAAATTAGCCTCCTTCTCTTCAAAATTGTAATTATTATCAAACTTACAGAAAAATTAGCCTCTTCTCTTCCTTCCTCTCTCTCAAACGCACACAGAGCGAGCGACGAGGCACTCCATCCGTCACTGTAATTGCCTCAGTCCTTAGTCCAAAAGTAGTGTAAAATGGGTTTTTACAGCTTTTTCTCTGAAAACAGCTGCCCGCTGCGGTCAAAAATGACACTATAAGACCAGTGAGAGTGAACCAAAAGAGTAAAGTTTCAGGTCAGACAGCTAAACAAAGAGCTGTAACTACTGTATAAAGCTCCGTAAGCTCAAGGGGAGCTGCAGATTCAGGGATAATTCTCAGTAGATTCATCACTATGAGCGACCCCTAAAATCTTCCCCACATGAACAAAGTTAACGAATGATGGAACATCTATCTTTATTTAAAGGACCATACTAGTGATATTGTACATTTTATCTTAGTTAAAAATGCCAAATACTTCAAAAAAAGTGAAGCAATGAGATACTGTAGATGATAATCCATCCATAAATGCAGACATTCACGTGATGGGTTACACAACTCTCAGCAGTCTGTAACAGGATTTGCTGTGATAAGTACACAGCTTGTATGCTTAAACACTGGTATGATCCTTTAAGGTTTTGAAAAGATTTTAATAGATCAGTGCCAGTTATTACACAACAGAGCATCATTCAATTGTAATTAGGAAAAGTTAAAGTTAAAGATAAAGCTGAAAAAACAATATAAAAGTGTGGTGGGGAAAGTGAATTTTAGGTGGAAATGCCCTTTACAACAAAGAACAGGAGGTACCTGCAGTGGTAAACAGGATGGGGAGTGTGTGTGCGTGTGTGTGTTTCTGTGTGTGTGTACACTGTAGGTTTGACCCATGGTACACACACACAGATTCCTCAATGGTGAGATCATCCCCCCGCCTACCTACCCCCAATCCACCAGACACACACACATATTTCAACACCCCCTTCCCCTCCAAGGATCCAATGGATGGTGGCAAAGGAACAAAAGCCCCACAACACCACACATACACACACACACACTACACACAAATTCAACAAGCACTCAATTTAAACACGACCATTAACACACACTCAGCAGGTAGCCTTTTCAAACTGCTGTCAGGTCAGTTAAGAAATCTTTCACTCAACACAAAAAACACACACACACACTTCTCCAGTTGTTTGACATCACTACTCTGTGCTGTGAGGCCGATCACATGTTCACAGTTCAACAATGTAGACCACCATCATCATCAATAGACCGATCAATAGCCTAATATCCTTGTGATTTTAGGTGTGTGTGTGCACATTTGTTGTTTTTAACCGTCCTCCCTTCTTAACTTTGTGTGCCACACAGCTTGTTTTATCTGTAGATTTCAATGCACATATGTTCTCTAAACGCTACTACTATGACAATGAACATGCTTGAACTAAACATTACATGTGTTTTGATTGAATGTCAGTTTATTTTAACTTCTCACTGCCACTGTTAATAGAAGCTTTTGCAATGAATGGTAAAAACTTAGTTACTTACACCCAATCACTCTAAACTTCATATTAAATTTAATTAGGGCTGACAAAGTTAACGCTATAATAAATATAAAAATGTGTTTTAAGGACACTAATTTCTTTAACGCATTAACGCAACTTGCGATTTTTAGGTTGTAGCAGAGTTTAAAGCTGGGGTAAAGATACTGAACTCATATGAAACTAGAAAACCTAAGGAATCCATTGGTACCAACCATGTCATACTAGCTTGTCGCGAAGGAGGTTAAATAACGCTTCAAACTTACGCTAAATTTTGGTGAGGAAAAACTGTCATGGCTATTTTCAAAGGGGTCTCTTGACCTCTGACTTCAAGATATGTGAATGAAAATGTGTTCTATGGGTACCCACAAGTCTCCCCTTTACAGACATGCCCACTTTATGATAATCACATGCAGAAATATGCTTATTAATTTTCTGGAGGAGAGTTAGATGAGAAGATCGACTCTCATTTCTGTCTGTTGAATATAAAGGCTACAAACTGCAGCCAGTTAGCTTATCTTGGAACAAAGACTGGAAACAGGGATAAACAGCTAAATGGATTTCCCAAATTGAGGAACTTCTGCTTCAGGATGCTGGTTTGTTGTCCTTTATACAATAGAGATTGATGGATGGAACTACTTTCTCCTGAAGAAAAACTGTTGACTGCAAGTTCAGTGGATTATCAAGAGTAATGGGGAAAGATGTGATCAATTTGTATGTCATTTTTCAAGGCTCTGAGCAGCAAAAACCACCACCACCACCACCACCCTTGCATTGGGGCGGTGGCAGGAATCTCATCAACATTTCTGAGTAAGACTAGAGGTACGTAAGAACGCATGTTTCTAATAAATTGGGTGAACTGACCCTTTAGGCCTCAAGAGTAACTTTAGGTTGTCATCAAATGATTGATCACTTCAAAACCAACTTTCAAGGTCTAACATTTGAACCGTTTCCAGAAAAGTCAGCAGTCTTCCCCCATCGCATCATGTCGGCACTCCCAAACTGCGGCACCCACTGATGACATCACCGCATGATCCATTGCTGTAATAACGGCGCCGCTTAATAGGAGTCACATGAGTCATGCAGCAGCAGCTCAGAGGGGGTGATCCCACCAAGAAACCCAGATTACAGACAGAGACACAAGAGGCTTTTAATGGCTTTGATTTGGTTAATGAGGGGCGAGCGAGATACAGAGTGTCATTCTGTCTCGCTCTCTTTAATCTGGTCATTGGTTGGACTCGAACAGCTGCAGAGATGAAAGATCAAGCACTAAGAAAAACTTGCTCTCACGTCTTTCAGACTCATTCACAAGAAATCAAAGAAGTGAATGAACTAAGAAAAAAAGCAAATGTCAAATGATGGAAACTGGAAAGCGTCCGGTGTTTATTAAAGAGGCGAATCTGACTCCGTGAAGCAGCACGTAGGATCAGCCAGGAGAGCCTTGGCAGGGGACTTCAGGCCGCGACCCGGCTCAGAAGGGGTCAGTAGTTCAGATGTGGTTAGGAGCCGGACCAAGTTTAGCAGTCGACTGTAAATTTTCAAATCAATTCTGATTTTAAAATTGCTTTTGATCTTTGATACCGCATTTTGGACTCAAGCAGGACAAAATGAAACTCCCATAGTCCAAACAGGACAAAATAAAAACACCACGGCAGCAAAGAATCATTATAGATATACTGTACGTTTTAAAAAGATACCCTGTAGAGTTTTCAACTCAAGTCATTTCTATTTATATAACCCAATATTACAATTTTGCCTCAAGGGACTTTACGATCTGTACAGCATGCAACACCCTCTGTCCTTACAGCCTCGATTCAGGTAAGGAAAAACTCCCCAAAAAGCACATTTAACAGGGAAAAACTGTAACACGAGCAACAGATGACGTGTACAGAACGACCAATATAATAACGTTACAGTATGGACAATCCAAATGAATAGGGGTCTCGAGATTTCAATTCTAAAATCGGTAATTGATTGGAATTAGCTTCCGATTTTAACCATTGGATCCAACAGCAGAATCACCTGATTATGTCCATCCGAAGAAAAAATAAATTGGACTCAAATGTAACAGCCACTTCACTCATGGTTAAACCTAGAAACCAGCACGAAAATCACAATTACCAACATCAGCCACCGTGTTCTCAACAGACACATTACATTACAAACACTAACAAAAGTAACATTTGCATTTTGGAACACAAAACAGCAAACTGAAACTACTCAGTCCTGCACTCGGGACTCAGCATGCATGATGGGAAATGTGGGCCGTCCCGGTCGCTACGATACTTCCTTCCCATGGCACTTGCTGCATGCTTATTGCATTTTGCACTGTATGACTTAACTAACTAAAGTCTGCTAGCAGCTTAGGTTAATTAGTTTCCTTACTCATCATAGCTCCTCTACTCTTACTTGGTTTAACATTAAGTCACTGCATCTCCCGACAGAACAACACCACGGGGTTGAATTTCAGCCTACATGCACGTTTTATCACCTCAACATCGTTGAATCAGAGCAGCTGATATTGGTAGCGACAGCAACAAGCTAGCAGACTGCTGAGGTCTATCTCTCAACTCTGCGCACACAAGCTCCGCCTCAGCCCTCGGTGACACCCATAGGTGGCACACAGCGATCAGAGGAGAGGGGGAAAAAAGAGAGAAGAGAAACAAGTGCGACAGTAAATGACAACAAAACCGTATTTTTGTAGATTACAGGTCACTTGTAATGCACTGCAGAAGTATTTATGTTTTGTTTTTGTAATGATTATGTACTGAGGTGGGTCAAACAGATACTGGTATTGAAAAGATGCCGCTTTTTATATTGTAGACTGTTGTAGTTAAATTTTTTAAACACTTTCTAAATAAAAAGGGAGTTCAGTTCTCTTTTTAAAGAAGAACAGTCGTCAGGGCATAAAACCAGTGATCTGTCGATCTCAAGTATCAGGACTCCATAGTCTAACAATGGCACTTTTAAATCGAAAATTTAATCAAATAGTGTAGAATAGTGGATTTGGAGAATCTTGACAACCATACAAATGACAAAAATGATATAGAACGTAAACCTATATGAAGACAATGGATAAAGGGAGGCGTTTTGACATAAAGTAGCACAGAGCGCAATGTTTTTACAGATGGATCTGTTTGTGCTGTGCACATGCATGTTTTGACCAGTCTGATGTGGACATCCGAGGTGGGCGTTTGCCACAGCATTTATATCTAAAACAATAGTGGGCCTAAAATTGAGCTTTGTGGCACACCACGAGTGAGATGGGCAGTCGAGGTTAGAGCATTCCCAAGAGCAACAGATGTTTTATGGTTTCGAACCAGAATAGGGCGCCATCAGAGATGTTGAGAAACTTCTCAAGACCACAGAGCAAGATGTTCTGGTCCACTGTGTCAAATGTTTAATAGTATCAGCATGGAGCATCACCAGGAACCACGGGGAAACAACGTAAATAATGAACCAGTTTCCACTTGGAAGTCATTGGAGCTAAAAGAAGTTTGATACCAACAAATAGCAGAAAAAACATGAAAACATGAGAACCACAAGAGAGCCGAGTAACCAGCACAGTGATGCCCTATCATTAACACACACACACACACACACACAGTCACACACACACACATCTGGCATTACGTCTGCATGCATAAACAGGACACACACTGACAAACACGCTGCAGCGTTTAGCCTTGTGTGACCTCACCCTGCTGGTTCCCATGCTATGATGTCATCAGAACCAGAAACATAGCCATGTGGTGAGGTAGAGGAGGATGGAGGAGGATGATAATTATTGAGAAAAGATTAAAATAGATCATGAGAGGGGAAAAGGAGAGGGATAGATAAAAACTAAAAATAGCAAATTTAGCAATAGAAGAGAAAAAAACAAAGACGAGCAGAATAAAGGTGTTATATGTACTGTATAGAGCTACAGGAATGACTCCTAAAACCCGAGAAAATGAGTTCGCATTTTAGCACTTCTGGTTCCCTCGTCTGGAAGTCAATGGGTTTTTAGTTAGATGCCTGAAATAAGGTCTGTGGTTAACACAACTTTAAGAGATTTTAACATTTTGCTTTTGAACTTTGAAGCCTTTACGTGTCTTTAAAAAGGTGTTTGCTAATAAGTGGCTGAATGAGACTACTAAACATCATCACGTCACCTTTACAGCCTTGTTGTGTACACTCTGGTGTAGTTCATCTATAGCCTGGCGTTAGCTTTTTACTTCTGGCGATTGCATTCACACTTCAAAAATCATAAAAGTAGTGTTCATTTGTGGAGATTATCTTGCTGAACAAAACCTGTGAGTATCATATTTGTGTGTTTTCCACAGAGATTATTTTCTGCAAAACCCAATGGATCAATCCCATTGGTGTTTTGTCGAGGTAACCGGGGTGATGCTAACTTCCTGGTTGGCCTGCAAAAATATGTCATCCCTGTAGCACTCTATTTGGCAGAATTTAAAACAAATTTTAGAGGCAACACGATTGCATACGAGGTTAGTGGAAAGGCAAACAAAAAGCTACTCGTTGGGCCCTGAGGTGAGATTGTTTTGCAAAGTTAAACATGTTTGAACTTTAGCATAAATGTTTCAATTATACTGAAGCCGTTTGACTGGGGGGAAAGAAACTGGAGGGCCTCAACTGTTTTATGCGATAGTAAACTGAATATATTTGGGTTTTGGACTGTTTATCAGCAAAAACAACACAATTGATGAAGTTAACTTGTTTATTCTAATTACTTTTAATCAGTCAATAAAGACAACACTTGTTAGTTGCAGCTTTACAGTCTAAAAATGTCAATTATTTTTTCTATTTAAATACCGTTTACTGTTTATACTACCACTATACAGTATGTACTTTACTTTACTCTGCACTGAACTGCTTTTTGCACTTCTGGTTAAGACACTAAACTGCATTTCACTTAGCACTGAATGACAATAACTTTGAATCACATCTAATCTAAACTAAGGCTGCATTCACACCAGATCAGGCGTTGCGGCGATTCACCACATTGTGCGGCGGTGTGGGAGAGTCACTTCAACGGTCCATTGACAGCGACGATCAACGTCTTTTGTTTCCTCATGGCTGGGTTGTAAAGCTCTAGATCGCCGGTTACGTGATTGGCCACCGCAGCGTGACGTCGGGTTGCGTTGCTCCAAAAGTTGAATGTGTTTCTACTTTTCCGTTGCAGGTCGCTGCTTTTTTTTTTATTTCCGCCACCCCCTACAGCAGCCGCAGTCCAAACATACTACCCCCATTCAAAATAAATGGGAGGACTTGGGTTTTCGCCGCACCACTGGATCTGGTGTGAATGCAGCCTAAATCAGGAACTATCTGATCAAAGAATAAATAAACAAGATTACACACTGGACCAGACATTTGGTGCCAAGGTGATACAAAAATATTATTTAAGTATTTTATTAAGCCTTGAGGTTCAATACCCAGGAATAGAGTAGAAAAGAGAACAAAGAAGAAGAAAAAGAGGAGAAGAAGGAATAAATAGAACAAGAGTGAGTAAGAGGAGTGAGATGTTTGTAGCTGAGCCAGGCTGCAGGAGGCTCACCACGGTGATTATCACAACAATTCTCAGTAAACCACCACACACACACACACACACACAACCATATAGTTCAACGCCACAGGATGCATGTGTGTGTGTGTGTGTGTGTGTTTGGAAGCTGCAGTGTAGGGTCGGTTAACTTTAGAGGTTTGAGCTTTAGTCTCTGTGTCATCGTGAGATCATCATCATTAACCAAATATTTAGTGAACAGTGACCGTCTGTAACTCTGTGTCATGTCGGCTGCATCTCCATCCAGACAACAGAGCTGTGTGTGTGTGTGTGGGTGTGAGATTATATTCCCCACATCAAAAGACAGTTCAGCACCAGAACACAAAGACACCAGCGACATCATGACAACAACAATTCAGCTTCATAAAAAGACATGGACGTCTGCTGTGAGACAACAGGATGGCGAGGAAACAAAGAGAGGTCTGTGTGTGAGTGGTTTGTGTTTAAATTTCCATTAACCTCCGTTGTACTTGGTTGGCATCAGACGTCTCGTCACCTGAAAAACTTGGCAGAACCAAAACTACCATTTCGCTTAAAGGAACAGTGTGTAACATTTTGGGGGATCTATTAAAAGAAATAGAATATAATACTCATTCATGAATGAGCCCTTCATATCTACATAGGGAGCGTGTCCTCTTCATGGAGTCCGCCATGTTGCTCCTCCATGTTTCTACAGTAGCGGACAAACCAAACACTGGCTCTAGAGAGAGCCTTTCGCATTTTTACATTACCCGAAGGCCACCGTAGTTCTCCGACATGCTTGTGAAACTGCGATAAAATGAGCCGCAGAGTGCAAAACTGTAGTACTGCCAGCTGCCGTCTGACTTTCGTTGCTCTTAAAGTAGTGTTATTACGGTGACGATGACCTCTGAGCGAGGCAAACAGCGTTACTACGGTTTTGCACTCGGCGCAGCCACATCGTA
Organism: Sebastiscus albofasciatus; assembly: GCA_916701655.1. Lineage (NCBI taxonomy): Eukaryota > Metazoa > Chordata > Actinopteri > Perciformes > Sebastidae > Sebastiscus > Sebastiscus albofasciatus. The sequence goes on from CAKAOI010049264.1 coordinate 8,709, forward strand.
ACTACTTCACAGACACAGCAGTGCTACTTTTGGCTGAGTTTGCTCTTCCATTCTCCAGTTAACTTGCGGCTGCGACGTGCATTGAGGTCAGGCTGGTGCACGCCAAGGGTAGAGTACGAGCAGGGAGGCATGTGATTGGTTCTTTCCAAGCGCACCGCGAGGCAGTGATTGGTAGACGTTTTTACAGGATTACAGCAGCTACAGGTGACGGCTCTTTTGCGGTCCTTTTTCAGAGCTCATAAGTAATGGATCGCTGTCGGGGTGTAAAGACCATTTCAACCAATATAACAAATAGTGTAGACTGGATAACATCGTCAACCCTTTAAGTTTATGTGATTTTGGTGAACTGACCCTTTAAATGTTGACTTTTCATGAGCAGTATAGTGATATATATTAACCCCGCTGCCCATTCTGAACCTGCTGGAATAGTAATGTGTGGCGTTACCTCTGAAACAGTGGCTATTATAAATAAAGTAATTAAAATAAACAATATGGGAAAAGAAAACAATATATGTTCCCGTCTGTTTTGTATTGTTGTTTTTTTTCTTGTTACATAATGGATAGTTTCACTTTTTCATGACTCTTAGAGCAAAGGTTTGACATTTTGGGAAATACGCTTATTTGCTTTCTGTCTATTATATATAAGGCTACAGCTAGCAGCCAGTTAGCTTAGCTAAGCACAAAGACTGGAAACCGGGGGAAACGGCAAGCCTGGCTCCGTCCAAAGGTAACAAAATCTGCCTACCAGCACCTCTAAAGCTGAACAATGAACACATCACATCTCATTTGTTAAATCCAAAAAAAGAAAGGACAATACGCCATTTCATGGGCGGTTATGTGTCAGACTATTTTTATTTCTTCTTATCTCTAAGCAACCAGCAGAAACATACAAAATATGTGACAAGAGATAGCAAACAGGCCTCTTACTAGAGTCACAAGACAAAAAAATATTCCAAAAGCATGACATTTAACCAGTGTCTTCATCATTTTGATCATGAATAAACATGTAGAAATCAGACTTCTGGTAATAAATCCTTTAAATGTTTCTCAAAGTGGATTTTAGCGACGTTTGTTCCTTTAAGCTTCACATTGAAAAAACAGCACAAAGCTGCTACATTTAGACGTGAAACCAACAAAGAAGCTTTCTCTGCAGAGAGGAGGTGTGTGAAAGTCTATATCCCAGCCACTCTCAGGTTACCTGTTCTGCAGCAACACAGAGGCTCTGTGTGTTGTGTCTCAAACACACACACACACACTACAGCCTCCTAGCGTGGGAGGAGAGCTGATAAAAAACACAAAACTTTATTTCTGTGTATACATAAAACATATTCGAGGTCAACATCAAACAGACATAATCCCGTCTGGCAGCGCTGAGATGGCTGTTTTTCCATCCCTGTGTGTGGAGCACTGATCTGCCGGTTTGGGACGCACTTGTTGTCCTGAATGAAGCTTCATGATTTGTAGGTGCGCCAAATGTCCAGTCAAAGTGTAGCGCTGGCTGACCTGCCCTCAGAAGCTGATTGGCTCATGGATGTGGTGCACCTCGTGTGTTTTCACCCTCACACTGAACACCCCTTTATAGTCACACCCTAATGAGGCTTTTGGCAGAGTCGCTACATGTCTTAGCTCAGCATGTCATGTATTGTTATTTTCAGGACAAGTTGGGCTTCTCAGAAATGCCATCAATTTGCATGTGAGTGGTAATATCCATGTTACAGCTGAAGCCTTAGATGGGCATGAAACTCTCCCAGTTGAATAATCACCACAAAAGATTAACAACTATGTTAGAAAATATCGGGTTAAAAATATAATATATAAAAATATATAAACGTAAAAAGCCTCTGGACATAATAACATTATTAATACATAATCATTTTGGATGAATTCAGCAACTTTGGCCCGGCGAGGCTCATGGGTATTGTAGATTCGGCGTTTTTTCACATTAAACTCGGTGAAATTACAGTCGAGTTCGACCAAAGCACACTTGGTGATTGTTGAAAAGACTAACGACGATAGTTTAGGTTAGTTTTATTTGTTTCTGTCCAGTTTGAATGAAGTGTTTTACGATGCTCCGTTACGTACAGCTGATCTCAACATAAACAAAAATACACGTGGATGATGGCGCAAGCTGAACGGAGAGGGGGGCGGAGGTCTGCGCTCTCCGAGTGCCCTTCTAGGTCTTCATAACTCTATATGTCTATAACGGCCTCATCTTTTCCTCTGTCAAGCCTTTGCATTTACTGCATTATGTTACCCACTCGTTAGCTTGCTAAACTGTGAGCCTCTGTGGCTTCTAGACGCCGAGAGTAACGTAAATATTGCAGTTGCTTAGCAGCGGTGTTCTCACAACTTAACCACTTGAATGCCAGGAATATGGTGTACACGACTTCCCATGTTGTAAAACACAAGCTCACAAGTTTAATTTGAAGGCACCAAAAGTATGATCTGTCGGAAACAAAGCTGACATTACTAAAACTGGTGGCCACAACATGAACTTATAAGATTGTTACATCATCCAGGAAAACCGCTTGTTTAGTAACATTAAGGATATTTTTAAAGAAAAGTTTGAAATGTGTTAGTAATATAATTAAAATGATGGATGGTTATTGCAATTTGAAAACTGCACTCTTTCGAATATGAAAACGACTGATGTTCAGCATTATTCATGATGTTTGCATGCTTACATTTACAGCATAACTTGATTACTGTTACTCAACTAATAATGTAAAAGTTTTAAATGTTTCCATGTCCAAATTATCCTAATGTCCACACAGTAACCTCTTTGATAGTCTGGTTTAGTGCTTTGGGATTCTGCAGGAAACATCTCATGGATGGAGGACGGAGGGAATTTATTGCCGTTTTCTGCACTGATGGTTTTACAGACTGTCTTGACTTAAGTCCTGTTTCTTACAGTGTAAACTGTAACCTGAAAGCAGTTTTGTTCTTCAACCCAAAAAATGTGTTTTTAGTTCCAACACCACAAGTCACGCTTCTTTAATTCCTCCAAAAACGTCCGTCATGGTGGAGAATCAAAACATCCAATACAAATTGCAAAATGTATCCCGGCCTCTTTATCAAGTTATACTTTTTTCTAGTTTTGACCTTATTGCGGGCGCTCTGAGCCGTGATCTGGCTGCGATTATTGATCTGGTTGCAATTATTATTGTGGTTGTGAACACTGATCATCTCGACAGAAGCAGTAAACAAGGAGCTGCTGAAGCTGAGAATCTGGACCTTGAAACCACTTCTCCTACCAGCTGACACAGTTTGGTTGAGCCTCAGTAGCATCGTGTGTAGTTAAAACCAAAGGAGGAGAGCAGAGGCCGGAGCCGTAAGTATGACAGCAGCTCCGGTGGGGTTTTTTTTTCTCCTGGTGGAGTGAAACCAAAGAACTGAAACAGACGACAGAAAAGGAAGGCGGAACAAAACAAAACGAGAAGAAAGCGGTTTACTGCAAGAGTAAAAGGAGCTGTGAGGTTTCTGTGTGAGTGAGAACATGGCCAATGCAAACACTCCTGCCAGCTATGACTTATAGACATGGGAGACCTTTGCACGTAAGAGCACATTAGAGTCTTTATGGCTCCAATTTCCAAAGGAAATGAAACGATTCATGAACTTCACGGCGGTTTTGCGCTGCTCGTCTCTGCAATAATATTGTTTTGTTTAAGTTTTTGTTGGAGTCAGACTCCGATATAAAGTCTTAAACAGACTGACACACTCTTAAATAATGTATGAACAACCCAACTTACATTTAACAATTGATTGATTACATCCTCACGTTACCTTGCACATAGAAGAATGATCCCAATCAGGTCCACACAGAGAGGTCTACAGATTGAAGGTGGATCAGATTGGTATTGAGGGAGAAAAGTCTTTGTGCATCCCTGGTTTCTTTTATTTGTTCCTTGTGTGTTAAGGACTATTTGTTCTTTGTCATCTTATAACCCATCAACAGATATGCGGGTCAACACCTTGTCTGCTTTCTATCTAAATCGGTTAGTACGAATCAACCAAACTTCTTTCCGACCTGGATGAATGGATTGCCATTCAGAAACCTTGGTTGTAACGTTGGTTGTAATGTTAGGTGTTCACGTCCTATAGAGCTGGGATGATACACCTATCGATACTATCACCATACTTGGGTGCTGATTCGATATGTATTGCGATTTCTAAGTACTGTGATTCTACAAGTATTGCGATTCAAAATAAAAAAAAATAAATAAAAAAATTGCGATTTTTGTTAACTTTTTTAACACTTCTAGGGACATGTACTTGTGAAAATATCTAATGAATAATCTATTTAGAATCGAAATAACTCCCATTAGCTCCGTTCTCTTTATGCATCCATGGTCAGCTCCATCGGGGCCGTTTGACTGTATTTAACATTAATGTCAGTATATGGGTGCTCTACAGTTGTAGCGTCGGCTGATTTGACCACTGAGATGAGAGTGACGGCTGGTTTGACTGCGCGTTACCGCAATACGATAACGTTTCCTGTCCATGACAGAGTTAGCATGCAGCTTTAGCCGTGATGTCTAGCTCTACTTTTCCTGCAATGTGTGAAACCCAAAGTGTTTCCATACTTTACTGGATGTGTAGTGTTTACCACTTTGGATTTAAAATGTGAGGGTGCAGCTCGTACCCTGCAGACCCTTCGGCTTTTTTCTATTTTCTTGTCTCAGCTCGCGGCCAGCTACAGTTTGTTTTGATTTTTGACGGATATGGAATATGCCGTAACGTTACTCAGACTACAACAATAAAAGCGGTAATTTCCTTCTACCTCCGCATAGACTCAAATGAAGCAAATATATCGGTTCTGGCATTCAAAAAACAGTTTTTTAAAAATCGTGATACATCAGTAAATCGTTTTTTCTTTCCATCCCTCCAGTGTGGTGCATTCACTGTACAGACTAGAAAAGTGTCTGAGTTACTGAGAGAAAGTCCAAGATGGAAGATAAAACCCTCTCAGTGATAAAAGAACAAGCAAACAATGACAAAAACCACCGTGACACAATAACGAAAACAGAAAGTTGAGTTTCAGGAAACATAGCGAAGCCTGAACTCTTTAACCACGCACGCACGTGCACACACACACACACACACACACACACTGTGCACGATACTGTTCGACTGAAACCAAACATCCATCAGCTGTCAGAGTTCAACCAGCGGAAGGCTGTTGACACAGCAGCACCATGGCAACCAAGTGACCGAAAGAGAAAGAGAGAGAGTGAAACTGAAGCGAGTGTGTGTGTGTGTGTGTGAGCAGTTAGTTAATATGTCACAGAGAGAGACTTAGTGCAGCCACGAAACGTGATTGTGCGTCACCCGCATTTGGCACACTGTCTGGTCTGCAGGTTAGCAGACATTTAAGACTGCAACAAATTAATATTTACATTTTCAATGCTATTAATTATTTTTTTCAATTAATCATTAAGTCTATAAAATGTATGAGCGGTGCATTCCTATCCTGGTTAAGCAGAACGGGTATTGGCCGTGATGTGAGCGATCCACATTAAGGGTGCATCTAGCGGTGAGGTTGCAGATTGCAACCAACAAGGAGGACTATAGTGGCCGACATGAAAACGCCAATGGTCCTCTCTAGAGCCAGTGTTTGGTTTGTCCGTTCTGGGCTACTGTAGAAATATAGCGAGGACCCACTCCATATGTAGATATAAATGTTAACATAGAAGTTTTGTTGTCATTGTCAAGTGGCTATACATCAGACAAGCGTCACATCATCTCCAAGGCCACGCCCCCTTTTGGGGGAAAGAAACGCCACCACTGTCACATGTGGAGAGAAATGGGAAAATGCAGAAAAGCTGTCGTGTAGCAGGTTAACCGAGACTTTGACACTGAGATTTGAGGCACACATTAACGTTATCATTATAGCAGCATCAGACTGTCGTCTCCAACTAAATCTCAGCCTATAGATCAAACAGTTGGCTGTTAACAGGCTGGTTATTTACAGACAACACGTGATTCAATCAAATACAGTATGTATAGATGTCTGGATCAGCAATATACGGCCACTCTGTTGGACGGAGGAAGGTATCGTGAATGCTCAGGTTCAAGGAGGGTGACAAAATAACTATTATTATATGTATAAAACAAACAGTGTTTAACAAGAGATGAATGCATACACACTTGTCATAATTACGACCTTATCAAAGTCTATGGGACCTTCAGTTTCCTATCCCTAAAAGGGGGCGCGGCCTTGACATTTTGCGAAGTCCCCGTATGTGCCGGTCTGATGTATGATCAATATATTTATAATAACAATGACTTGACAGATTGAATCAACTTTGAAAATTGTTGATTAAATGATTAATTGACTCAATGTTGTGAGTCGACTAGTTCAGATCAAGAACAGCACTGCGTTATAAAACAGAAGGGCCTGCGTTGTTTCAGGTACCGGTGAGAAAATTAAATATGTTCAGGGAATTTCAGTTTCAAACAGTATCCATGAGTCTGAAGGTTTACTAGAAGCCAAAACACTGTATAGAGGTTTATACAACTATGAGACAGGATTTTACAACTCAAAGTGATCACGACGACAATCTTTTTATTTTATGACAGAGATAGATATACACTCACCGGCCACTTTATTAGGCACACCTGTTCAATTGCTTGTTAACACAAATAGCTAATCAGCCAATCACATGGCAGTAACTCAATGCATTACGTCATTTAGACGTGGTGAAGACGACTTGCTGAAGTTCAAACCGAGCATCAGAATGGGGAAGAAAGGGGATTTAAGTTACTTTGAACGTGGCATGGTTGTTGGTGCCAGACGGGCTGGTCTGAGTATTTCAAAAACTGCTGATCTACTGGGATTTTCACGCACAACCATCTCTAGGGTTTACAGAGAATGGTCCGAACAAGAGAAAATATCCAGTGAGTGGCAGTTGTGTGGACGGAAATGCCTTGTTGATGTCAGAGGTCAGAGGAGAATGGGCAGAGTGGTTGGAGATGATAGAAAGGCAACAGTAACTCAAACTCGTTACAACCAAGGTATGCAGAATACCATCTCTGAACACAAAACACGTCCAAACTTGAAGCAGATGGGCTACAGCAGCAGAAGACCATCTGGTACTAGCAAGGTGTACCTAATAAAGTGGCCGGTGAGTGTAGACAGAAGAGGAATAGATTTAGTTATTTTACTATTTCTTGGGAGGCATCATGCAGTGCTGATGTCAGTCAGTCTGAACACAACCATAGCGTCCTAGGAAGGTTGAAACGCATCAACCTGAGTGTTTTTAGAGCAACAAAGAGCAAGAAAAGAAGCTTCTAATGAAGTTGACACAGGCTGAATCACTGCTGCATATTAAAATGTAACAGATATGTTTATACATGAACCATTGTCTTCCAGATTAAACACAGACTGAAGCTTCAGAGAAAATCTGCGGAGACACAAGTCACTCCACACCGTGGGCTTATGTTACTCTTCAAAAGCACAGCCTGAAGGCACTGCAGGTTAGCGGTATGTCTGTGTGTGTGTGTGTGTGTGTGGTCACACAGTCTGATTAAGGTCACAGCTGAAAGTTACAGATCCCGTCGGGCCAGTTCTCAGTGTCTTCACCTGGTTCCTCTCTCTCTCTCTCTCTTTTACACACAGATGTAGGACAGCGCTACAAGCAGGGACATGGTAATAGGTAAATACCTTTAAGGCAGTTTTACATTTAGAGAAAAACTGGTTTAAAAAGCTGCACAATGACACTTTCCACAATAATTTTGCAGTGTCTTGCTGGGTTGTTGGAAGCCTCGCAGCTTGTTCCAGCAGATTGGTCTAATTGCTGATGTTTGGGACTTGCACTCTGCATGTTTTATAGGCCCACGTTAAGCGTCATGGTCCAATAAAAGGTGATATACTTAGGTTTGTGGTATTTACGATCTTTGTTGGCACATATTTCAACAGCTTTTACTATATAAAACACCAATCTGTCTCTTTTAGGTCCTAGTTTTAGTTTTCCAGCACATTTACGGTATGTTTCAGTCTCAGCAGCAAACTCTCATGAATGAATCATCATTATTTACATTGCACTTTTTTTACAGCAGAACCCTCTTTAAGACGCATTGTTAACACACAGTAAAACAGGCAATGTTGTGAATGGAACAGGCCTAGGTCGTATGAGGAAAATGGAGATGTGCCTCAGCCTCACACTCACTGTCATTTTACAGTTTTAAATGTCCAAGAAGGACACTTTTGTATTTTTTTTGCCATCGACCAATTATACAATCTGATGTCAGATACCCCAAATCATGTTTTAAAAATAAAATATGATGTAATGGAACTTCCTGATATGATCAAGTTTGGCATAGGTTTATTTCATAAATCATTTAATTTAAAGAAAATACATAGGCTGGATAAGACAAGGGATTAAAATAACCTTGTTTATTTTTATTGAATAACAGTACGTTTATGTTTTTAGTTAGGGCTGACACAAATGCTCCGAAGCTTCTAAACTTTAACCGTTGCCATTGTATTCAACATCCAAATCATTATTTGAGTGCTTCATCTTTTAAATCTTTTTTTTATTTCTTATATACACAAGTATTTAATAATAACCTATAAATCTCAAAATAGCCCATGAAATAAGGAATAATCCCACAACATTTTTCATTATTCATGTTCAACATTAATTATTAATAGTCAATCTCAGATGGCTCTCACTGTTTGCTGTGTGTAGAGGTGCGTGCGTGTACTGTAGTACGGCAGCGGCACTGTCCCGGGCACTGAAATGGGTGGATGGAGACAGAAGAAGATGTGGGCCTTAAACACTGCACTGCTCCGCCAAGCTTTGAATAGCTTTGAATATTTCTTACCAAAGCTTCAAAACCCAAAATACGGTATTCGGGACAGCCCCATTTCTAGCAAAACATTAGCCATCAGTGTGGCAGGTCTTGATAGACCTTACAGTGAAGGTGTCAATAAATAAACAAGAATAAAAACTAGAGATCATCTTGTGATGGGATCACACCAGCCTGACGCCAAATCGGGCCAGGGGCGTAAAGTGGGGAGGCAATGGCCCCTTCCCCACTTCCTACCCCCCTTACATCTGACGCCTTTGCTCGGACCACAACCATCTTCAACTCTACCTTCATTTTGATCTCAACTACACATCTGTAGAGTTTAGTGACAAAATCTGTCCACAGACATACAAACACCTGGCAAAGTACCCAGAACCTCCTCTGTTTTAGTTCCTGCTACAGTAGGTGTCTTCACGACCACATTTTGTCTTGACGACTTACACACACACTTGTTTACAAGTGAAAACAATTCCAGCGTCATGGCTGGTAATAAGGTCTAATCATTTGTAATTAGAAGTTCTGATCAGTCAGGAATAGGCGTGGTTCTAAATATTAATAGCCATTTACAAACTGTGTGGGCTAAAATGCACAAGAATTAATGTAAATGTAAGCAGGTAACTGGGGTAACATATGTGTATGTGTGTATGTACAAACAGAAATAATGAATAATACTTTACGTAACCCATCCTGCAAAGCTCGCCTGAAATGCATTCAATGGTAGTGTGAGTAGTGGCATTAGAACATGCCAGAGGAACCAAATTTGGGCTTTTACTGACCCCACTGGCTGGCAACTCACCAGCAAGTGATTAATAAATTAGCTCAATTTTCTAAATGTTCTGTTCTGATTGACTTAGAATTTCAGCACCAATCAACACACACACACACACAAACTGAAATCCCTCTTCCACTTAAGTCATGACGCAACACACCTGTCTGCACAAGCGGATGGCCAACACCCTTTTTATACAACACACACATACCTCGCTCAATGTTCACACAGGCAAGTAAAACATACACACACACATGGTGTTGCAATCTCAGAGTGATACAGTCTCAGTCATTACTATTCCTCTAGGTAGCTGCCAAGCACCGCTAACTCTAAACACACAAGCACGCACACGCAATAATATCAGAATATCAACTCATGTGACGGAAGTCGGAAACCTGAAACCGATTCTTCTTCTTATACAAAAAGGCATTTTTACTACAGGACACTGACACTGAGGCTGACAGAAGTTAAAATCAACCTTTTAGAAAATGTGAAAAATCAACAAACTTAATTGAACTCAATCCGGTTACAGAGGAGTATACATGTGCAGGAATTGACTACTCAGTCTGAGCAGGAAAACCAGTTGATTGACAGCTTGGCCCTTCAAGGAATAGCAAACGCAATAGGGAAAATAAAAGGGATAAAAAATAAATAAATGGCATTATATAAAAAATATATTTTTTTAAAACATACGGAAATAATAGAGTAATGTATATAATATACATTTTTAAAAATATATCTAAATAAAAATATAAAGAAATAAATGATCAGATACTTATATAAAATAAATGGAAATGCTTTATATTTTTTTTATATATTTCCAAATTACATATATATTTTTTTATATTTCCAAATTATATTTTTTTTAATGACACTCCTATAACAATGAGGAAGTAAAGCCAATGTTGACAAAACACAAGGGTTAAATGTTGAGGATGACAACCTGCAGCTTCCAGTCATGCAAATCTCCCAGCAGACAGTGAAAGCAGCAGAGCATCGAGGAACAGCAGAAGGGAGACTAGGAACTGAAACAATATGTGAACTGCATTTAAACATTATTAAATGTGTTGAAAATATTCCTCAGTCCGTCTCAGTGTGTGTGTTACAGACAAAAGCCTGGGGCCTCCCAGAGGGGCCCCACTCCACAGCTAACCATTAACACACATTCACACACACAGATAACTGAAGGAGACTTTGAGTTATCTACATCACTTTGTCTGACGACAGCAAATATCTCCTTCCCACGCTCCTTCTGTTTGTCTGGTTCACTCTTCCTGTCGTGGAGGTGAGGCATCTGACAAACCAACGTTACCAGTGTAACCATACTGGACTCCAGCCTCAGATTCTCTCTCACTGTGGTTAAGTGGAGCTTTTTTTCCTTTGCAAAAGTATCAAAGTGTCTCGATATAGAGTCCACAATAAGCACTTTAATGTTCTGACATGCAAAATGCAGTTGAGCTGTTTAATTAGTACATATATTACTAAATATTCCTGCTGCACGTATTAAATTTCGAAACTAGTAAACATCACCTGTATCTAATATGGTTACCCCGGGTGAGACAATAATAAAATCAGCTTGTTCAGTCGATCGCTGTCTGGTGTGTTTGCCCATTTGGTTGCAGAGCAAACAACCGGACAGAGACCGCCTGTGAAGGAAGATCTCAGTCCACTTTCCAAGAGGAGTCTGGTGGATTATGTTTGGGGTGTGGAAAGAAGGATTTTTGTTTTTTTTTAAGACTACATGTTTGATTTTCACATGAACAATTCAAAAAGAAAAAACGCTATTAAATCAATCGTGAGCTCTCGAAAAAAAAGAGATCTCCCGACCGGTATAAGTGATGTATAGTTTACTGCTGCTACTGGTTTATGCAAGATCATGTTGTAGCCATGGTAACACGTATGTGCGTCACCAGGTGATGCATTAAAGGACTTATGCAGTGATTTAGCAGGTTTCAGCCCGCCAATTAAATATCCACTCGTGACAAAAACATCTGTCAGGGTGAAGCTGCATGTGTTAAAGGACGTCAGAAAACTGATTCTTCATCATCGTGACGACTGACGACGGACTAATTGATTAATTGTTTCAGCTCTAATGAATATTAACTACAATATACATAAAAACATCAACAAGTCTTCTAAAATAAACACACATGTTCTTTGAAAAAAAAGACACATCAGCGTTTTCTGATCTGTCTGAAACACGAGTGAGTGCTGCCTCACTCCGTGTGTGTGTGTGTGTGTGTGTGTGTGTGTGTGTGTGTGTGTGTGTGTGTGTGTGTGTGTGTGTGTGTGTGTGTGTGTGTGTTTCTCACCCACCCAGTCATTTCCTTTCTACAGTGGAAAATCAAACCTCCACAGTTTGACATCACTGAACACGCTCAGCTCGACCTTGGCTCAACACCGACCAGCCTCAGTGTCTCAGGACGGTTTCACACTCGAGCCGCTCAGTTTCTTTTCCAGAACCACAGTTTATACAGTTCATCTGATGAAGTATAAAAACTTCTGTTCGGTCTTGGTCCACGTCAAAACATTGGACTACAACTCATGAGCTCAGTTCAGCTGTGGAAACGGACTCATTTTAGACTTCTAGAGGACACTTATTTTAAATTATTATGGATAGGAGGATGTGTTGAAGAAGCGAATACAGATCTCAACCAGCTGGCTGGGAAATGATCTGAACTCTGCTCCTCCTGTAGTTCAGCAGCAAAGAGACGCCTGATAAGTCCTCCAACAAGACAACACTACAAGACATGACAACAAAACCAAAGGGATTATGGGTGGAAAGGATGGATGCAGCTCGTCATGCTTGGATACTTGTACTGGTATGAACACCACAGAAGAAGAGTCATGCCGAAGTTAAATGAAGAGGACTAGAATGAATTCAAGCGGGCCGTTGAAATAAAACACCACAAAGTTTTTGTACCACAGCTGTGAACGAACAAACCGTCTTCCCTCTTAATACTCAGAAAAATAAAAAGCTGAGGTTAAAATATCTTTATCATAATCCTGAAAGCATTTTATATCAACTGTGTCGTGTTTACAACCCGATATAAAATGAAGCTGACCTGTTTAATAGTGCAAAACGTGCTCCACACATCACTGAAGTAATACTTTTCACATTTAAGTCAAACCTTTTAAATGTTTTTGTGCCAAACAAGAACTTTGACTAAACACTTTATCAAATTCATAATTCAAAATTATGATTCCATCAGAAATAACTTATCACTCAAAAAGTAAACAAGGATAAAATGCTGAGCAAGCATTAAATACTGTGAGTACACGACAGATTTAGGTTGATGTTAAAACACTAAAATGGAGGAAACACATCGGTCAACGGGGAGAAAGTTCACTTTGTTGGTAAATGATATTTGGCAGCCAGCGACAGAATGAGGCAGCAGAAGTTTACCTGTCCACGTTTTCAACAAATTCTGTTTAAAAAAATCTCACAATGTGACTGCAGCTACATGATACATTACACACATAGACGTAGATGCATTGGTGTGTGTGTGTGTGTGTGTGTGTGTGTGTGTGTGTGTGTGTGTGTGTGTGTGTGTGTGTGTGTGTGTGTATATATGTATATGTATATATATATATATCTTTGATAGTAAGCTCCATTTCTTATTGAGCAGCACCAGCTCTACGACCAAAGCTTGCAGACTGATGTGAGCTGATGACATTTCTCTGATTCACCAAATGATTATCACACAATGTGACACGCCTCAAAGCTAAAAATGAGTCTGGCACAGATTGTGACCAAGATTCAAGTCAAGTCAATGTTATTTAAAACAGCCCAATAGCACAAACTTGCCTCAAGGAGCTTTACACAACAGGAGCTTTACACAACTCCCCAAAGAATGGAAGAAACCTCAGGAAGAGCAACTGAGGAATCTGTTTGACCATCTCACTGCAAGATGGCTGTAATCCCACAGTGTGTGTGTGTGTGTGTGTGTGTGTGTGTAGGTGTGTGTGTGTGTGTGTGTTTGTGTGCAGGCAACTTAGAAAAAGTCCTGACCAGCATTCTGTGTGACAAGCAGCCAACAAGATCGATGGGCCTCCACTTCAACCCACAAGAAATTGCGTGACAAACAGCAGTGTTCACTTTTCAAAGTGGTTCCACAAGCAAAGACACCATTCTCATCACTTTCATTACAGCGCTGTCACACCACTCTACCTCTGAACCCTTATTTTCTCATTTCATTTGTCTGCTACAAAAAAAAAGGGCACCACAAGAGTGACTCAACCAGAAACTTTTGAGTTTTTGTGTAAAATACTTTCTGACCAGACCGCACTTTTAAAATCTCACAGCTGTGTGACGGAGCAGCTATGTCTGCAACATTCAACACCAGCAGAGACAACAAAACATCACTGCAGGAGAGAAAATCTAGACATTTTCTGGACAAACATGGTTATGGAAGAGAGGAAGTGTAAAAAATAATCTGAATTATTCACAGATTTCCCAGGTTGTTTATCTTGTAGTGTGCTAAAAACAAATCTTAATCAATTACTGTCTGGATATTGTTATTTATAAAGCAAAATAAGTGATTATCTGTCAGTATTGTGCAGCCTGGGTGGAAGCCAAGCAACAATTAATTAAAATCATGTGTGTGCTAATTAAGTTTAGGACACAACAACAACAAGCAGCTTGTTAAAGACAGATATGGAGCAGAATAAGTGAGCAGCAGGTGAAGGCCCATCACGTCTACTCTCATTAACAACAGTTTGCTCTGGATTTGTGAAATATTTTCATCCCAGAGACCTCACCTCTCCACATGAGGCCATGCAAGCTCATTAACACAGGTGTGTCCTCTCTCTGTGTGCAGCCTGCTCATTAAAACGCACTCTGCTGTTGTCATGTGGAGACTCTGCACCCACAACATGCCAAACTCCATTCAGAAATATGTCAATTTAACACTGCTGCTGTTGACAACGTGATGCATTTCATCAGTAATTACTGTGGGACCCAATGTGGAGCCGCAGATAGTAACTTTAATGAACCGGACATTTTTATAAGTGATTTCTCTAGTTCTCACAGTCGTCTTTGATATAAATGTTACACCGAGGTGAGAGGCAGCAGGAGAAAATCTGAGATTTCCGATAAAACATTAGATTAATTTGGGTTTTTGTGTGCGCCGAATTGAAGAAGAGTAGATTTCAATTCTGTAAATATTCAAACAAAATAATTTACAATATGTTAATGTCGCTTATATTCAAAGTGACCTTAAACTGCAGGATTTTAACACACAGTTTGGCCATTGCTGCATGTACATGAACTAACAGGACGCAAAACTCACTAAAAATGAGAATAAATATGATTAATACATGTAATATAATTTATTTTACCACACGAGGACCTTTTATTAGATTAGTTCTGGTTAACATTATGATAAGAAATCTGAAGAAGCATCTACACAAAGTGAAAGGACAAAGGTTGAACTTTGGTCTCCAGCAAACTGCATATTAGCAAACATTGTAAAACACAAGCCAAGGATTTCAAAAGCGTCCAGAATCACTGACCTACTTTGACATCTGACAACACACTCAATAACGCTTAATTCAATTAAATGTCAACTTTTAAAAAGTGGTTTAATTTACTCTTGAAATGCAGCTAGGCGGGGGCAGCAACCACTTTACAATATCCAAGATTTAATAGAAATATTTGTTGTTTTTTGAATTACATGTAAGCCGAATTGAAGAGTGGGTCCAAACGATTCTAGAGATATCATTTATAGTAAAGTATTATGTATCTATTTATGTGGAAAAAATAGTTAAACTTTAAATGCTACATTATTAAAGGCAGTCCGTTGCTTGCCACGACAGAGAACGTTCTGTTGGGGGCTCTAAACTGGGAAAACTGGGGGGGGGACTTTACAATATCCAAGATTTAATAGAAATATTTGTTGTTTTTGTGGAATTAAATGTATGCCGAATTGAAGAGTGGGTCCAACTGATTCTAGAGATATAATTTATAATAATGTATTATGTATTTATTTATGCGTAAAAGGGAGTTAGACCTTAAAATGCTACATTATTAAAGGCAGTTCGTTGCTTTCCACGACAGAGAAAGTTGTGTTGGGAGCTCTAAACTGGGAAAACTGGGGGGCGGGGGACTTTACAATATCTAAGATTTAATAGAAATATTTGTTGTTTTTGTGAATTAAATGTGTGCCGAATTGAAGAGTGGGTCTAATTGATTCTAGAGATATAATTTATAATGATATATTATGTATCTATTTATGTGGAAAAGGGAGTTTGACTTTAAAATGCGACATTATTAGTGGCAGTCCGTTGCTTTCCACGACAGAAAACGTGAATTTAATAGAAAACATATGTTGCTTTGTGAATGAAATGTAAGCCGAATTGAAGAGTGGGTCCAACGGATTCTAGATTTATAATTTATAATAATGTATTCTGTATCTATTTACTTGGAAAAATGAGTTAGACTTTAAAATGCTACATTATTAAAGGCAGTCTGGGCGCTCCACTAAATGTGAATTGTGGGCTCTAAACTGGGAAAACTTGGGGGGAAACTTTACTGGGATTATGCGTATTAGCAATGCCAACATCCCTGACATGTGTAGACCTTCCACAAACAAAGCAAACACTTTTTTTTAGTAAAATGCATGTTTTTGGACCCCTGGAAGAGCTTCCAGATGAATGAATGGAGACTCACCGATGGAGACCAGCTTGATGTTCTCCTTTTCCAGGAACTCCAGAGCCACCGACACGTTCTCCAGCTTCATCTGCCTGAAGTTGGGCCTGTTGTGGTACTTTCTGTACATATTCTTCTGGCTGAGGACCTCCAGCAGGCTGATGAGCCTCAGGCCGTCGCCCAGGTCCAGCTGCAGGTCCGCGATCCGCTTGTTGACGCACTTCAGGTGCTCGTTGGTCCAGCGGGTGAAGGTGTTCTGCTGGATCTTCTTCCACGGAGCGTCGTCCGCCAGGTCTTTCTCTGTCACCGGCATCTTTAGTTAGTTATCTGTCTCTAGTTGAGGACTGTGTTAGTTGAGCCGGAGCAGCGTGTTTCAGTGTGTAGTGTTCAGTGTTCCCGCGGTGCTTCCTCTCAGCAGCCTGAAGCTGGTTTAAAGTTGAAACTTCACTGAGACTCACTGCTGCTGCTGCTGCGTTCAGGTGCTGCTCCGAAAGCTCGGATTTCCTCCTTCTTCTTCTTGGAGGTTTTATGAGTAGTTGGGATCCTTAACGTTGCATCACTGCCTCCCTCTGGGTCTAATCCTCCTCCATGTATTTTTTAATGTTGTGTATTTTTTTTTTTTTTTTTAATTTATTTGCACATATATAAAGCTGCACAAAATCCAGTCAATGAAAAAAAATGTGTATTTTTATTTTATTTATTTGCACATATATAAAACTGCACAAAATCCAGTCAATGAAAAAAATGTGTATTTTTTATTTTATTTATTTGCACATATATAAAACTGCACAAAATCCAGTCAATGAAAAAACAAGAAATGTGTCAGGAGAGGTCAATAAGCCACAGGCTTACACAAAGGACCTCCCCCCATGCCCAGGAGGAAAAAAAAATAATAGCAAAAAAAGGAAGAAAGATCTAAACTAACATAATTTAAAAAATACAACAAAAGTTAAACAACAACAAATGAAAAACCTAACCAAACAGTGGAAAACAATCCAATAAAACAGTACAGAAAAAAAGAAAATGTTTCTAAACATATCAAAAGATAATTAGACGACGTGAATTAAATGTGAGGGTAATTTCCTTTTAAAATGTTCTAGTTGGGATGTTGCATTACTGCCTCCCTCTGGATCTGATCTTCCTCTGATGTCCATTCATTTTTTTTAATGCAATGTAATTTTTTTTATTTATTTTTTTTTATTTGCACAATAATGCACTGTACCCACTTTTAACACTCTCTTCTGCACTATATTCACTTTTTTAATAGTCGTGTGTCACGTTGTTACCCTGCACTATAGTCAGTTTGAACAGTTTTCTTCATCTCCTTGTATTTTTATATCTGGTATATTTTTTTGTACTTTGCACTGCTAACTTTTTTACTGTCTTTTTTACCAACATGTTTTTGCACTATGGAACTGTGATGCTGGAAACTTGAATTTACCTCGGGATCAATAAAGTTACTATCTATCTATCTATCTATCTACATATATGAAACTGCACAAAATCCAGTCAATGAAAAAAAAAAAAAAAAATGTGTCAGGAGAGGTCAAGAAGCCACAGGCTTATGAAAGCGTCACTTTGAGGTCTGTTTAATTGGAACTACAATATAGAATCAATGGATTGTTAAAAAAAAAATAGTCTTGGGGTCCCGGATTAATGAAATGATGTAAGAACTTGAGTGTGTGAAATAAACAAACAAATACTTATTTGTGGCCTAATGTATTTCCATTATTTATGATTGATATAATGTATGATTTATGATTATTTTTGTACTTATAAGACAAGGCAAACTGATTTATATTAAGTAGCACATTTCATATTTATCCACGTTTATTTTTAAAAAATGAAAGAATAAAAAACAATTGATTTACGTGCAGAGAGACTGTTAAAGCTGAAGTAGGCGAGAAATGGAGTAAATATGATTTAAAGAATGTATTTTTATAAAACGGTCACTATATCCTGACAGTAGTGCATGAAACAGGTAATCTGAAAAAAATCATGTGCCTCTGTTTCCTCCGGTGCTCCTAACGGCATCTGCAAGATTCCACAGACCGGAGAAAAACAACCAATCAGAGCCGAGCTGGAGTCTGCCGTCCAGCTGCCGTCTATGAGAGCCGGCTGTCGATAACTAGCGAACTCCGACCAAACGGTCAAACTAGGCAGCGCTGATCAAATATTAATCTATATTCTGATACTGTAATGCCTATTTCTCGCCTCAAATGTTTTCAGAAACATCTTGTAGTGTACTGTTTAGCTGTAAAATGAGAACGTTTGTGACCTGACAGCCATGTTGAGATCTGCTGAGGAAATACCAAGCACCGCCCACCATCCGGAGCACAGCCAATAGGAACGCTCTCTCTCTGGAATGACCTGTGATTGGTCAAAGTCTCCTGTCATAGATTTTCTAAAGCCTGAAAACAGAGCCATGAGGAGGTGCAGAAGTCTAGTTTTCTCTCAGAACACTTGAATTACAATACGCTGAAAGTTTATTATGGAATTTTTGCCCAATGATAACAAATAATTGTTGCCTACTGAAGCTTTAAATAAAACCAAAAAAAGAAAGAAATTATTTCAATTCAAATTCCCCAAAAATAATTAGAAGAAAAAAAGAAAGCAAATATATGTACAGATATATACATTTGTACACATACAGTATATATCCAAACATTCAAAAAGTAGCAATAAAAACATAATAATGATAATGATTCTATTTTTTTTCAGTTTCAATCAAAAGAAATGTTTACCATGTGTTTATATCACTATGATCATATGTATTTTATCCGTATATTGTTATTGTATTTTGATTTAAACACTGTATATACACTGTATGTATAAAATTATATATATACAAAAATAAATGAACAAATACATGTGAAAATAAATGCAAATGCTTATAATTATTTTATGTTTTATTATTTATCTTTATATTTCCACATTTATTTTCTTATTCTTTTACAGATGTATTATTTTTTATGGCACTCCTATCACTCCACAGTTTTAAATCCAAAAAGTACAAATAAAAAGTTTCTTCTCTTTCTGACTCAGTCGGCGTGTTCAACACGGAGGACAAAGTGCTTCTGCCGATCGATTGAAATACATCAGTTTGCTTTGTATTTTATTTTATTTTATTTTAAACTAAATACCGGATGTTGACGGGTTTTGATCTGATCCTGAACGTTGTTCCTGGAGAAAGAGAACAGAGTGATGCATCTTGTTGTTCTGATATTGATTAGAAACTACATACTAATTTTAACTCAGTGTTTGAATCAGCAGCTCTGCAACTGTCAGGCTGCATTATTGATCTGATCAGTTTATTTTCACTCAGTTTTGTTTGATGTTTTTCTCTTCAATCAATAAAATTTGATCTGATCGGGTTCATATTTTCAGACTTTAACAGTGAACAAACTGAGGTTGTTTGAGCCTTTAATCTGCTGTTCAGACTGAACAACCCAACCCTCCATGACAAGTCTCAACACACACACACACACCCATCTGTGTTTCCAGGGTAAACAGAGGAAAGTCACGCCATGATTCAAAACTATTACTACATTTCTGTGATGACCACACTGCAAGAAGAATCAGTGACGTCTGTGGACTCATTGGCACATTTCAGACATCAGTGTCTTCTGTTTTCAGAAGGGTTTCAGGGTTTCCATGAATCACAGTTTAATGTTTGCTGATGTGTCAGCGTCACCGTCAGCCGTCTGTATCACTTCCTCTCTGCTCAGAACAAGAAACTGTGAAAATCATTATTAACCTCATTATTCCCTTTAAAAAAACAATTAGTTGTGATTGATCTGAAATAAGACTCTTTTATCCTGACTATAAAATAATTCTCTTGTGTTCAGTAAAGTCTATTTTAACCTCTTTGACACAAAGTGCAACACAAACAGATGAGACAAGCAAAAATAATGGCTGATTACTGTCCAGCTGCCATCTTTATATGGGTGAAGAAATACATTAAAGGACCACCTAGTGGGACAGGTTACAAATCTGGTTAAAGAAGAAGAAGAAGAAGAAAAGAAGAAGAAGAAGAAGAAGAAGAAGGAAAAGAAGAAGAAGAAGAAGGAGAAGAGGAAAGAGAAGAGGAAGAAAAAGACAAAGAAGAAGAAGAAAGAGAAGAGGAAGAAAAAGACAAAGAAGAAGAAGAAAAAGAAGAAGGAGAAGAGGAAAGAGAGAGGAAGAAAAAGACAAAGAAGAAGAGGAAAGCAAAAGAGAAGAAGGAGAAGAGGACAGAGAGAGGAAGAAAAAGAAGGAGAAGAGGAAAGCAAAAGAGAAGGAGAAAAGGAAAGAGAGAGGAAGAAAAAGACAAAGAAGAAGAAAAAGAAGAAGAAGAAGAGGGAAAAGAAGGAGAAGAGGAAAGAGAGAGGAAGAAAAAGACAAATAAGGAAAAAATAAGAAGAAAAAAGTAGACGGAGTAGAAGACAAAGGAGAGGAAAAAGAAGAGAGGAAGAAGAAAAAGATGAAAATGAAGAGAAAAGAAGAAGAAGAAAAAGGAGGAGAAAGAGAAGGAGAGGAAAAAGGGAACAATGAGAAGAAGACTGAAGAGATGAAAAAGGACAAAACAAAGGAGGAGGAGGCGGAGGAGAAGAAGAGGAAGAAGAAGACAGAGAAGAGGAAAAGGAGGAAGAAGGAGGATTACGAAGGAGGAGAAGGAGAGGAAAAAGAAGGAGGAGATGACAAAGGAGGAGGAGAAGGAGAGGAAAAAGAGGAGGAAGGAGACGAAGGAGGAGGAGATGAAACATTTTTAAACACCATCAGAAAACTCTTCCCCTCCTTGTGTTTTAATGTCTTTCTTTTTTCCCTCTATGAAGTAACTCAACTAGTTTTTAAACTCGACATCAAACAAGAAAGAAAACCTTCCTGGAGATTCACCATCAGAGTGAGAGGTCTGTCTGCAGAGAGTTCATTCCTTCTACATGTTGGAACCTCTCCTCTCATAAAGATGACATCATGCTGCTGCTGGATGATTGATGCGTGCTTTTCGTGTGAACACACATTCAGCTAATATCAGAGTACACACACACAGACACACACACACACACACAGGTCCAGGCCTGTGTTTAATGGCGACGTCTTTTGTTCGTGTCTGTATGACATCACACGTATCCTCTCTGTGTTTTAATCATCGATGGAAAATACATTTACTCAAGTACTGTAGGATAATTTTGAGGTTTTTGTATTTTACTTGAGTATTTCCATTTCATGTTACTTTATAAGCTACTTTTAGGGATACTCTACTACATTTCAGAGGGAAATATTGTACTTTTTACTCACAGTATGCAACAGATAGGCATATTAGTTGCCATTAAAGTGGCAGTAGGCCGTATATTTTTGACATCATTGGGCAAAAATTCCTAAAAAATAACCTTTCAACATATTGTAATTCAAGTGTTCTGAGAGAAAACTAGACTTCTGCACCTCCTCATGGCTCTGTTTTCAGGATTTAAAATATGTAGCCCGTGACGGGAGACTTTGGCCAATCACAGGTCATTATATTGAGAGAGCGTTCCTATTGGCTGTGCTCCGGTCATGTGACCGGTACTTCCCCAGATTTCACAATGCCAGCGGCGTCACAAACTCTCTCATTTTACAGCTAAGCTGTGCACTACAAGATGATTCTGAAAACATTTGAGCAGAAAAATAGGCATTAATGTAACAGAATATTGATTCATATTTGATCAGCGCTGCCTAGTTTAACGTTTGGTCGGAGTTTGTGAGTGATTGACAGCCGGCTCTCATAGACAGCAGCTGGCCAGCAGACCTCTGACCAGTTCTTACTGCCTGTTTTCCTCCGGTCTGTGAAATCTCACAGATGCTGATAGGAGCACCGGAGGACACAGAGACACGTGATTTTTTTCAGGTTACCTGTTTCATGTACTACTGTCAGGATATAGTGACCGTTTTATAAAAAATACTTTTTTTAATCATATTTGCTCCAATCTCGCCTAGAAAGTTTGTGACCTGGCAGCCACGCTGAAATCAGGTTGAGATGACTTGAAGGAACACCAAGTACCGGTCACATAACCTGAGCACAGCCAATAGGAATGCTCTCTCTCTGAAATGACCTGTGATTGGCCAAAGTCTCCCGTCACGGGCTAGATTTTATAAAGCCTGAAAACAGAGCCACGAGGAGGTGCAGAAGTCTAGTTTTCTCTCAGAACACTTGAATTACAATATGCTGAAAGGTTATTATGGAGTTTTTGCCCAATGATGTCAAACACATTCTGCCTACTGCAGGTTTAAACTAATCTAATAATGGAATACATATAAATATATAAGTCACAGGGGACATGTTACTGCATAAAAAGCACTTTTTCTTTTGATATTTTAAGTACTTTTTCTTTTACGTAAGCAGGATCTTGGGAGGCAGAGCTTTTACTTGTAAAGGAGTAGTAGAGCTTTTACTTTAAGTAATGGATCTGAATACTTTTTCCACTACTCAATGTAATTCAAATCTTGAATGCATGACTTAATTACAAGATTAAGATGTTAAGAAGTGTTTTGCCTTCAGTGAATGGAACATGCTTCATTACCGAAAAGTTATCAAGATCTTAGATTTAAGGTTTCTTCAGTTCCCTGTACTTTGCACAACACAAATACTTTTACACTTTTATCTAAACCACTGATTGCACTGGACTAACATCTCAAAGTTCATAGTATTTCTGCACACTGTGTACAATATAACACATTAGTCCATCTGTATACTCGCATATCTCTATATTAATTCTAAATCACCAACTTTTATTCTCATATTTCTGTATTTTGCACCTCCAGCCCCTAAAAAAGTACTTGTACACATGTACTTGATGAGTAAAATCTGATTTTGAATTAAATGCTGTGCAGCTACAGTAACAAAAAGTGCCACCCAATCATGCTTATGGTTCAACTCTTATTTCAAAATAAGAGCGTACTGCTTTTCAAGACAACTTCAACCACAAATCTATGTTCGTGTCTTCTGTAACGTGATTTTATGTTGTCATGCTTTAACTGCCTGTGCTGATTTTCTGCTCACCATTGTTTAGCATTAATTGCCTGCTTTCTAAATGTCCCACTCAGCATGATGCTGCCTTATTCCTCTAAGCTTTTAATCCTGTTCAGCTGTTGACAGCATGTTTTGCTTTCTCCTGTTCTAATTTTAGATGTTTTATTTGTTGATTTAATGACCAATTTCACATCAGGCTGAGGGATAGCAGTTGAAAATTAGCCTTTTGGCTAACACTGGCACATTTAGAGCGATGTTGATTAGATAACCATCTGAGACCCACAATAGACCCGTTTTTTTGGGTACAGGGGGTTTTTAGGGGGCGATAGCAGGTCAGCAGTAGATGTCACGTAGAAGTGGTGTACATCATCTGAAAGCTGAGAACCTGAAGATTAATTTGAGATGAAGCTCAGCACTGTGTGTCAAGTTGTTCTAGTCATAAATCAGAAATAAACATGAATGAATTAAAATAAATTGTGAAAGCGTATAAGGGTTTAGAGCATGATGATAGAAGTATATGATGAACGGGCGCCTCGATAGCTCAGTTGGTAGAACGGTCGCCCATATAACAAGTCTGACTCCTAACCGCGGCGGCCTGGGTTCAAATCCAACCTGCGGCCATTTCCGCATGTCTCCCCCCGGCTCTCTCCCCCTCTCTAGACTATCCACTGTCCTATATATATATATAAAGGCTTGAAAATGCCAAAAAAATAGTCTTAAAAAAAAGAAGTATATGATGACCATGCTCTATTATGTCATAAGTTGTTGCAGCAATTTTGGGTTGATACCATTTTTTACACAGATTTGGTGCTAAATTTAACACTTTTTTAACCACTCGAGAATTTATCAAAATGATCAATAATCCCTCCAAAATACCACATTAAGACACCAAGACCTCGAGGAACACCATAGAAAAACCCATGTTGTGATTTGGTATCAAAAACTTTTGACATTTGGAGATTTCTGCAAGAATTGCTTTTTTTGGCGACTTGATGGCGAACACTTCTGTTCTGGAAACTACACAGAAACCCCCTTATTGTCAGGCCATCCATCCTCTGAATGCTCTAGGTCTCTAGTTTGTGGCTGTAGAGTTTTATGAGGCTGCGATTATCTTAGAGGTCACAACAGGTCATCTTATACAGTGAAGTCAAGTTTCAAAAAATGGTCTCACTACAATGAAATGGCTACTTTGGGGACTAACATCATCACACATGAATCCAGTTGGGCTCATTGGATCCACAAGAGTCTCAGCTTCACAGTGATACCCAATTTATACAATATTGGGACTGTTTAGGGACCCCAGGATGCAGAAATACTCAAATACACCATTTTAGAATAGGCGAAACACGGAACACATTTATACTGCATTCAAAAAACGTCATGATTTTTGCCCTAAACTGCATGTGATCATCATAAAGGAAGCATGCCTGTAAAGGGGAGACTCGTGGGTACCCATAGAACCCATTTTCATTCACATATCTTGAGGTCAGAGGTCAAGGGACCCCTTTGAAAATGGCCATGAAAGTTTTTTCTCGCCAAAATTTAGCCTAACTTTGGAGCATTATTTAGCCTTCTTTCTGACAAGCTAGCATGACATGGTTGGTACCAATGGACTCCTTCACTTTAGCTCTGAAACTGAACCTGCTACAGCCTCCGAGAGACAGTTGGTCGGGATTGTTAAACCATGTTTGAAGAGCAGGGCCCTGATTATTTTTTTTTGTGAATGAATGAATGAGACAGAAGCTGGTTTGGTGGGTCAGCTTGCTACAACTTTAATCCAAACATCGCTCTGCATAATCAATACATCATCATCATATCCTCTACATAGCTCCCTCTCATATCTCTAAACAATTTTAACAAAATAAGTCTAGTAGCACATCATTCAATAACATTTTATTTTACAATTCTCTCTCTGTACTGTAGTGTTTTTCTCTTTAAACATCA
Organism: Sebastiscus albofasciatus; assembly: GCA_916701655.1. Lineage (NCBI taxonomy): Eukaryota > Metazoa > Chordata > Actinopteri > Perciformes > Sebastidae > Sebastiscus > Sebastiscus albofasciatus. The sequence goes on from CAKAOI010049264.1 coordinate 33,867, forward strand.
GGAATATTTGTTCGTTGTCTTTTATTTATTTACCTTTTAAACACGGAGACGAGACAGAGTACACGAACGATGACAAAGAGTCCAGAGTGTGAACCGACACACACTCCCCTGTACACCAACACACACACACACACACACACACACACACACACACA